>CAUYRH010030928.1:0-54575 GCA_963574655.1 Perodicticus potto
CCTCCTTTGTTAGGTATATACCTAGGTATTTCATTTTCTTTGAAGCTATGGTGAAAGGAGTTGTGTCTTTAATTAGCCTCTCATCTTGACTGTTATTGCCATATACAAAGGCTACTGACTTGTGGACATTGATTTTATATCCTGAGATATTACTGTATTTTCTGATGACTTCCAAGAGTCTTGTGGTTGAGTCTTTGGGGTTCTCTAAGTATAAGATCATATCGTCAGCAAAAAGGAAGAGTTTGACCTCATCTGCTCCCATTTGGATGCCCTTAATTTCCTTATCTGCCTAACTGTATTGGCTAGCACTTCCAGCACTACGTTGAACAGTAATGGCAACAGAGGAAAACTGTGTCTGGTTCTAGTTCTAAGTTTTACTCCATTCAGTAAAATATTAGTTGTGGGTTTGTCATAGATAGCTTCCATCAGTTTTAGAAATGTGTCACGTATGCCTATACCCTTCAGTGTTCTAATTATAAAAGAATGCTGGATTTTATCGAATACATTTTCTGCATCTATTGAGAGGATCATATGATCTTTGTTTTTGCTTCTGTTAATATGGTGGATAATATTTATGGACTTGCATATGTTCAACAAGCCTTGCATCCCTGGAATGAAACCTAATGATCATGATGTATGACATGATCAGCTGTAATCTATTGGCTAAGATTTTGTTGAGAATTTTTGCATCTATATTCATGAGTGAAATTGGTCTGAAATTCTCCTTTTTAGTTGGGTCTTTTTCTGGTTTTGGTATCAGGGTGATGTTTGCTTCGTAGAATGTGTTGGGAAAGATTCCTTTCTCCTCAATTTTTTGGAATAATTTCTGAAGTATGGGAATAAGCTCTTCCTTGAAGGTTTGATAGAATTCTGGTCTTTTAAAACACCTAAGCCAGTTTTCATCAGTGAAAAATTTTTATTTATTTGGTCTGAGGTAGGGCTGAGGGCAAGAGATTCCAATGTGTAGGTGGAGTAGCTGGAGGGAGAACCTGTTTTTACCTCATTCCACCATGCTTTGTTCATTTTCTCCTCCAGAAGTGTTGTGGTTACATGGTTAGAAGTGTCACCTAAAAACCAGTACCTTGGGTTAGAGTTCGCATAGGACTTGTTCAGGCTGTCTCCTCCCCCTGGATTGCCTTTCTCATCATTTCTCATGTCTGATCTCTCAACCTACCTATTGGAAGTTCCTTCTCTTTCCAGTGGATTTCCAGAGTACTTTAAAGACACTACCTCAAAGTGACACATGCTTACAGTTTCCTATTTCAAATTGCATTTTTAATGTACACATAGATAGACTTTATGAAAATCTGCACTTAGGATATTACATCTCTTCTTCTAAAACTCCTAACACAGTAGTTCACTTTTAGAAAGTGCTTATTATTTGCTGAATGAGTAAATGTACACAGGGGTCTAACAAGTGGCATTTGCCTGTGTTGTAAGTAGTTGATTTTTTAAATGAGATTTTATGTATTATTAAACTGTATCAAGATCTAACTTAGAGTAGCTGTGTGGTTTATTTCCAGCTATTATGAAACAAAATGGTAGCCGATAAATGCTTGAATTACTTATTTTATAATTGCAATAAATTTCAAAGATCCTTATTGCCTAGATTTAGATTACAAAATAATGTGCTTTAACTGACTAAGCTATATCTGCTTTAAGGCCATAAAAACCAATAGAACTAAAACACGTCCTATCTGTTAAACAATTTAACTTTTAAATTTTGGTTCAGGAGTTGAAAGCTAGTTCATTTCCAGTTTCCTGAGTTAAGCATTTTGAGATTGAAGTTGAAGTATCAGGATGCCATAACTTTTTGATCTTTGTGTAGGTTCTCATAGCAATGTCCATAATAGAAAAGTAATACCCTATTCCTTTAATAGCAACTCTTTCATCAGTTTGTAATGAAATTTAAAAGGGCACATTTAAAATGTCCTCTGATCGGAATTTTTATACTTAGTTGTACCTTTGAGCTCAAGTATCACTGCATGTTTTACTTGTAGTCCAGGCTACTAGCATGACAGCACTGTCAGAAAAGTAGTAAAGGTGGAACTAAATTCACTAGCTATTTTCCTTTTTAATCCTATTTTCAAAAATGCTTAGAGGCCTTTTCGAAACACTGCTATTTACAAGATTATCAAATTGGTGGAAAACATTGAAACATTAAAATGTTGAACTGCTATAATATCTCAGAAACACATTCATAAAGAAAGGCAGTGCCAATTAAAAAAAATAAATTCCCCATGTACCATAAGATAAATTGCTGCAAGCAAACCAGCAAAAATAATAGAGCTGTCAAAACAATATAATTTCTGTGCACAAACCAGACCATACCCAATATAATAATAGAATGAAGATCTTCTGAATAAATACCTAGTCAGAAATGAACTGCAGGGGAAAATGCATTTTAGAGCTCAGTTAGTTCATGGAAACAAATATCTTCTTATGAGTCTGTAATATTTGACAAGGGAAAGATTATAGCTCAACCATGGCCTCTAATAACTTAAAATATTAGAACTTTAGACCTTGCTCAGTTAAATGAGTTACCCAAATGTTCACCTTTCACAGATTGGTAACCTGGCTATAGACTAGGATGCTTCACTATCTGTAAACTGATGAATGATCAAGTCGTTTAACTTGATAGATCAGGGTCTTTTGCTAAATAAATTAAAGCAAATAGGAGTAACGGAGTAGAATGTTGGCTGGTCTAATGGGTATTTGTTAAATTAATCTCAGTCAGTGATTGTGAAGAGATGTGTTTCAATTCCATCTTGTTCATCAGGGGACAAAGTCTGTTCTTGAATTCTGAATGGTTACAGAGCATTCACTTAAACAAGTGAAATATAAGATCACACAAAAGCAGAGGGCAGAGCTGCCTTCTTGCCACACAGAACTGTAAACAGGTTCAAACAGTATGTACCAATGTCTACCACAAGGCAGTGTGCATGAAGGCATCCATGCAGATCATTTGATTTGTGAAACAGAGGAACAGATGTTCACCTGTCTGAGGTAAACACTTAATTTCAAGTCAGCAGAAAGGTGGAAATATTTTACTGTTTTAGAAGAGAGATAATGAGAATTAGCCACGTCAAAGGTATTATTTCTAGAACATAGGAAACTTCAGATGGATACAGAATGATTCAGTAGTGAATAGGAATATTCATGGGAACAATAGGATTTCATCTGGAATCCAAACATAAGTGGGAAAATAAAATGAGTAGAAGGCTTTATTTAGGGTAATTTGGCATGAACTAGGTGATGCTTGCTACCATTTCCTATGATTAGGAAAATGTGCTGTTCTGTTCTTACTGTAGTTAAAGCTCAGCTTCTCTTCTACACAGGGTATCTTTAACTCCCTTATATTATCTCACTTTGCCATTTTATACAACCAAGTGACTGATTCCAGTGCCAAGTATTTTCTCCATATGACTACAGCCAGCACTGTAGGACCATTCTCCAGAAACTCATGCACATCTAAATGCCATACTCTGCTTTCTGGTACAGAGGACTTTTACTAGATAAACTAGTCTTTGATAGTTAGCCATCTTCCTATTCATCCAGGCAACATTATATTTGCGAGGAGGTTAACTGTATCTCTTTCTGGGGAGTTTCTAATCAATGACCCTAAACAAGAAGTTTCAAACTCATCGATTGCTTCACAGCAAGGATATCGGGAGCGGGGAAAGAGTCTTAGTGTTACATAAATTTGACCTGCTATACTCTGTCTACCTTTGTGCCATTTTAATATTTATTTAAACTTTATAAAGAAGTCAGATGTGGAACTGCTGACTCGGGAAAGTCAGAATACTGATCAATTTACCATATTTTCTCTACTCAGTCTTTTTTTTTGTTTTTTAACCTTTCAGCACACTTTTTATTGTCCTTGTACTGTTCTTTAAAAGTTTATTTCAGTGTATTATGTGGGCATGTAGTTTGCTTTTATAAATTTTAAGTGAAAGTTATAGGTGTGTTGATAGCAGCACTTTTCACAATCACAAGGACACGGAAACAACACAAGTGCCCATTAACACATGAATAGATGAATAAACTGTGGATTAATAAACTGTGTATATAAACCATGGGATGCTACTCAGACATAAAAAGATGTGATTTGTTCTCTTCCACACTCAACATCTTCTAATCAGCTCCTGGTCAGGAGCACAATTATCCTTACTGAGACCGATAGAAGGTAGCCATGTGTCCTGCTTCCTGCTTTTCCGTAAACTCTTTTTCCGTATCCAGAGAACCTGTAGAGAGAGTACTGACTATCCTTAGGTGACGTGAGTTCTATTTTTGATGTGTTGAATTTGAGATGCTATTGAGAAATTTAAATTAGAAAAAAAAGAAAAAGGTTGTATGTAGCATATGTAGGTATCTGGTTTGAAAAGGAAGTCTAGGCCAGAGCCAACCTGTGTTAACTGTCCAATCACACGTGGTAATTAAAGCTGTGCTCATTCGTATTAGTAATTTATGAATATGGATTCATTGAAAACTTGTGGTAACCTCATAAGAACCATTTTAAAACTGCCATTTTAAAAGAAAAACTGAAAAAAAAATATTGAGCTCTTTCCATGATGGCAAACCTAGTGTCAGAGATGATTCGAGCACAGAAAAGAGTGGAAAATGGATTAATATTTTCATCGCTGTGTTATGCCACATATCCTGAATGAGATTGCTTATAAACGGAAGGTAGATTGATTAAGGAAACCAGAACTGAGCTTTTAGAAACTTCCGTATTTAAAGGCAGGGAGATGAGTCCAAAAGAAGATTAAGAAGAAGAATCCATAAACAAGAAAACCAGAAACATGCAATGCTTGAAAATTAAGGTAGAGTGTTGTTAGAAGTAGAGGATGTCGAATACTTCTGAGACATCAAGTGAGATATGAGCTCAAGGAAAAAACATCACACTTTGGTGTAGAAGAGCGTGCACCAAGCTTGAGGAAGCAAGCGGTCACCGGCCCTTTAGGGATGCGCTGGGAGCGGGACAATCTCCTAGCCCGCTTGGAGATACTTGGCTGCCTGGAGATGAGCCCGAAAGCAGCTGCAGGCGGTAATGAGTTAAGATTGAAGGTTGGTCGCTCTTTAGTAAGCAGGTATTATACATTGGACAGTCGCAGGGTGGGAGTCCAGCCCAGGGAGAAAGAGCCCGTAGTGATCATTAAGCTCACAGCTCTTGTGCGTGGGCCCCCACACCTGCCGTATAATGCTTCAATAAAAGGCCACGTCCGAGGTTGCTCAAGGCGCTCCCTGCAATATGGGAAACCTCCTTCTTGCAGGCCCTTGTACCTTCGATCCGTGTTCCTGGCTGTTTTTATTCACGTGGCCAAGGAGTGCCCACAGTGGCCACCAACAGTTTGGGTTTATACTTACAGTATATTCGTGACTTTAGTGAGAACCTCCTCAAAATACCAGGGGCTGGAGCCAGGTTGAAGGAAATTGAGGAGTGGGAAGTGTGGAGGAAGAGAGAAGAAACAAATCTTCCTAAAACATTGATGTAGACAACAAGAAAAGTAGGTTTATAACCATATTGGATGAGGGGGAAGTTGTTTAATTTCCTTTTAATAGTACAGATTAGAGTGTGCTTTAAAAAAAATCATAAGGAGAGAGGTTGCCTACTAGACATCAGTGGACACGTTATTGATGCAACTTTCAGACACTGCACTCTCACGCCTTTAACTGGCATCACTCAGCACCACAAGTCACTTTTCTCCCAAATTTCTTCTGAACGTGCTGGCTTTTTAAGGGGAGAGTGTGGCAGAGATCAAATCATGATCTATTCTCTACCTCTGTGCAATCCTTTGATCATCTTATCCAATTTATCTAATTATTATTATTATTATTATTTTTTGAGACAGAATCTTGCTCTGTTGCCCTGGCTGAGTGCAGTGGCTTCATCATAGCTCATTGCAACCTCAAACTCCTGTGCTGAAATGATCCTTCTGCTTCAGCCTCCTGAGTAGCTGAGACTTCAGGTGTGTACTATGATGGGTAGCTAACTTTTCTATTTTTAGTAGAGACAAGGTCTCCCTTTAGAACAGGCTGGTCTTGAACTCCGGAGCTCTAGCAAACCTCTTTCTCCCCTTGGCCTCCCAGAGGGCTAGGATTATAGGCATGAGCCATTGCACCTTGCCTTAACGCATTCTTATAACTTAATTCTTAATTTTTTTCTCATATATGCTTTCCTATTCCTTATGTTAGTACATGATTATCTCTCTTTTCTATTTCTTCAGACCAAAACATGTGGAATCATTCTTGACTCCTTTCTTGGATTTCCACTCCTTTTTCAATCCATCAGTAAATTTCATGGTTCTAGCTTTAAAATATATCTAGAAATGTAATAAGTTTTACCAGTTCTCTGATACCACCCTTGTGCAAGTTGAATCACTTTTTACTTCCTGAAATAGGTTCCCACCTTTCCTTCCTACCTTTATGTGTCTCCACAAATTTGTTTGGATTTGAGCAAAGCAGCCACATTTATCATGATAAAAAATGAGCCAAGTTGGGCGGTGCCAGAAGTAGGGCACCCGCCCCATATGCCAGAGGTGGCGGGTTCAAACCCAGCCTGGCCAAAAACTGCAAAAGAAAAAAAAAAGTGAGCCTAGTCATGTCACAACTTTACAAAACTAAGTTATATTTTACAGAAACGAAATACATACATGATAAGTGTAGAGTGGGTGAGTTTTAGCAAATACTTATGGTGTGTGATTCATACTTTTATGAAGAAATAAAATACTCTATCCTTTGTGCTTTCTTCATTTGTAAGCTTAGTTGATATTGATACAAAGGGTCTTATGAGCAGATTTCTGAAAACTCCACTTGTGTGCATTTACCTCTTGTCTTAACTCAGCAAGATGATTTTTCTCTGTTTGGACTTCTTTTCTGTGCCATCGTCAGAGCAGTGTCATAGCGTGAGGTGGTCGCTGAAATAATTGAAAAGATAGTAAGGTTTTAGCAAGAAAAAGAAAATTTATTAATGACTTGCACAGCTAGCCAGGCTCCATCCTAGTGACTGCAGGCTCTGTGGAAAGTGACGTTTTGGATTTAATACACAATTTTGAGGAGCACCAACTGCTTCTTAGAAGTCTCCCAGTTAATTAGCTCTGTTCTCAAACAATCATGTGCAAGATTTTGAAAACAATCTGCCCGCAAAGCTTTAACAGGCCTAACCTAGTCCGATCCAGGTAGCCCAACTATAACCCCCATTTCCCCTGCTCATATCTAGCCCCCTGCCTGACTCCATAGTGCACACAAGGCTTCTAGGAAGAAAGATGGCTGACAGTGGAGCACACTTTCCTACTTTTCCTTCAAAAGTGGCAGCAGCCTGTTGTGCAGTACCTGACAATACAGTTTGGTATATTTTGTTCAAATTTGTGTTACTGAGAGTGAGAAGGCTAGTCTGGTATCAGATACTTCACATAAATAGAACTGGAAGATGCTTATGTTATTCTTGACTTGAGGCAGTTCACATCATTATCTTGCAGGCATATTGTCAGTATACACACACACTTACTCAATTACTTTTTAAAAATATATATACCTAAACATGTTGGTACTCACTTTAGCATATGAGCTCTTGTTAAATTGAATCACTGCTTGTACTTTGAACCATAGTTTTTCATTCATTTGTCTTATAAAACTTAGCTCCTTTGGGTAGCTAGTTATATGTGTTTGCATCATCCTTCATACAGGACTATAAACTTTTAAACAGTAGAAAGCAACATGCTATTATAAATATTTATGGGATTGAATTGAACGTATCAGAGAATAAGAATGAATTTTGATGATTATGATTTTTATGGTGAACTGTAGGCCCATGAGATTAAGAAATCTGTTTAATTTTTAATTACTTTTGGGATGTTATGGATATCTAATACATATTTATTGGCTGACAAGATAGGACAGGCTCTGCAATAAGGAACCCATTAACAGCTGAGTTTAATATCCAGACGGTTTCAATTTTTACTGGACATTCTTTTGCTGTCTTCATACCTAAATCCTATATGAATATCCTCTATTTTATGAAGAGTCACAATGAAAATGACTGTCCTATTTTAGCCAGTGTGTGAATGATGTCTATTGAGTTAATTCAGTGAAGAACAATTATAAAAGTAAAGTGCTTGGTGTTGCTACTATTCATTGTTATTTTATCTGGAAACCAAATACAGGGGCTTGATTAGAAGTGTAGTGTATATGCAAGGACAGACCACTTAAATTGCTTTCTCAAATGGGTTAGGCAATCCGAGAACAAAATAATAAAACATGTACACTAATGAGAAACAGAATAAAAGGAAATTGATTTTTTGACTGTTGGTCCTAACCAGCTACTCATAAATTTAACAAAGTGGTCTGTGGGGCCACCTATACAATTGAGTCCATAAGTCGGTTATCTATAGTGTAATACATGACAGAATCAAATCAATGCTCAAATCTAGTGAAATGCCACAAAGTGAAGTTATACACAGTTCTGCTCTTATGTGGCTTTACTCCATGATGAATTTTGTAATAGTATTAAACTATGAGTCTGTCCTTTTAACATTTTTACTTCATTTAACATTTAACATTTGCTTCATTTCATATAGTACATTTTCTTTTCTTTTCTTTTGACAATACTGGCCAGGTAAATAGTATGGTCATAACTCCCCTTGACTCCCAGTTCCAAAAATTTGCTATAAACATGTCAAGAATAAATAAAAAAGCTTGCCAAAAAAGAAAAAAAAGAATAAAGCTTGCCATATTTGCAAATGAATGACTTCTTGAAAAGAACATTATTTGGGGCATCTTAGAAGCAATAATGTAAGAAATATGTATGCTGCCATTGGCTATGCCTGTAAGTTATGTTTCATTCTTGTGTAGAAATAAATGGATAAATATTGAAATTACACAGTTCCAAAAATGTTTTTTATTTTTAATGCACACTTTACCGATGGCCAGTATCCTTTAAGAAACAGTAATACACATCTCCTGTGTTTGAGGCTAGTGAATTGTTGCAGGCCTCCTGACTCTACCTAAACACTCGCAATTTTTGAAAGATAAGAAGTAATCTTACCAATTACATCTAAAGGGTTATTTAAACAACAAGAAAGAGCACATTTTAGGAAAAATTGGTATAATTATGGCTAGATTTCCTGAGAGTTGTTTCTACTATTCTGTTGTTTCTGATACAGACTTGAACCCTCTTTAAAGCTAGTATACGTTTTGGTAGCATTTCAATTATTATCAGTTCAGTATTCTAAGGAGCATTTATTTATGTTGTTTTTTAGATAATTACATAGAAATAACTTCCTTAATAAGCAGTTTGGTTATTAATTCTATTGCAGAATTAACCTAATGTGGTTATACTTTAGAAAAGTCAAGAAGTTAATACTTTGACAACCAAAGGCTGGAGATCCAAAAGGCAAAGGAAAAAGAAAATGTGTTTTCTCAATATAAAAACCTCATTACCATAGAGTAGTGATCGCTACAAGTTGAGGAACTAACAAGGAACAGATGTGGAAGATAAACAAGATGAAGCACCAAGAAAGTCAGACTCTGACAATGTAAGTCAGTGGCTCACAATTCTACATGTTAAAATGGTGCAGGAAGCTTTTTGTTTGTTTGTTTTTAAGTTAGCTATGCAGCATCCCACACCCCACTATGTTCTGATTTAACTGGTCTAAGTTTCAGCTGGGCATCAGGTGGCTCTAGAATCACTCCAGGTGATTCTAATGGTTTAACAGGTTTGAAAACTATTGACATAAATCTCTTTGAAAATTCTGTCATGAAAATTAGAACAAAAACTTAGAGAAGAACGTTATAATCCATGTGCATGTGTATATGTCTTTGATTAGAAGAAGAGAGAGACAAAAATACTGGGTTTTTCTTTTACTAGTTAAAATATTGGTACTAATTCTGGACTCCTCATTTCCTTCCTATATAAAATGTGCAAATGAAGGATTCCAATATATCTCTTCTGTCCATGGATTGCAGGGCAACATGCCAAGCTAACCACAAATTACACAGGACCCGGATTTCGTGTTTTTTATTACAGCCCCTACTGAATTCTTTCTACCTGGTGAAACTCTTGTAGAAAAGGAATCACACATAATGTTAAGATTCACTGTTTATTCAGGTAGATCTCTGGATTCACATCTTAATAGAGAGTCATTGTTCTTTTTTTAAACGCATCTGTATAAATTGAATTGTGTCTCCCCCCCAAACCCCAGCATACACAATGCAGGTTGTGGTGATGCTCTAATAGAATTTCCCAACTAAGTCCTTGCAAGATAGTCCCCCCCCCATTTAATTGGGCAGATAGCAAGGGAGAAAGTCAGTCCATTTCTGTGATACTTAAAAATGAGGGAAGAAATTTCTGACCCACACATGGAAAAAAGAAATCTTCACATAGCAGGTCTATTGTTTCACACGGCAGGAGCTTGTTTGTTATAACTGCTCACATGGTAAGAATAGATGCTTCTTGGGCTATTATATTTACTTTATGCTGCCTTCTTCCCCTATCATACTTCTTAAATTAGGTAATCCTACCTCCATATAGACAAGGAAAACTGTTCCCGCTCTGTTACCGAGTTTACCTTACAGGCAGTTGGCAGAAGAGAAAGAGAATGCCATCCAACACTATGTATTACCTGATGGTTATTCATTTGACGTGTTTATTTTCCTCCCCAGGCATACCAATTAAGAGAGTTCATCTGCCTGCGTTAGAAAATTGACTTGAAATGGGCTTCTAGAACCAACCACAATGCCCAAGGTCATTGTCTAATAGAGTAAATTGTCCAATTACGGAGTAAGTTGCAGAAACAATAAGGGAAACGTGATAAAAATATTTTAATTAGTGCCGTTTCACTAATAGTCTGCCTTTTTTGCACACTATCTGGACAGTAAGATTTAGCTATACCCATGCAACCTCTCCATTCGTGGCTTTTTATTTCCCTATAATCTCACTATCAAAGGGCCCATTGAAGGTGTCCCAGTCACCCCGGTTCTCCACTCATTTTCTCAGCTCCTGGTTTTTGCTTCATCCTACTCCTTCCTTCCTTCTTCTGACATCTACAAAATTCCTTCCCTCAGCATTTATGTAAACTCTTTACTCATACCTTAGAAATCATTCCTTTTCAAATTTTAATTATTTTCCATTTTATTAGGTTTAAAAAAAATCTCTCTATAGAGTCTTCTACACGAGATGCCTCCTTTACATAATTCTAATGCAGCGGTTCTCAACCTGTGGGTCACGACACAGGAAGGGCCATGGCACTAGGAAGGTTGAGAACCCCTGCGAGTCTAATTCTATTTGAAGTTCATGACATAGTTGCTTTTTTTCCCACCCAGGACACATGAAACCACCAAACCAGTACCATCTTCTCATTCTTCTTCATCTTTTTCTCTCTGGCAGGATGCCTTTCTTTCCTTTGTACCCCCTTCTCTCTGCACTACATAGCTGTCTTGACACATAGTGAAATTAAGTCAATAAAAGAAGGCAATATGAGAGAATATGTGAGAAATAATTCAGTTTGGAGACTGCAAGAGGAGAGAGGAAGGGTGGAAACCTGAATATATTATTCCCTAGTGACCTCAGAAAGTGACTTTCTCATGTGACCATAACACTATGAATCACTGTGTCCTTACCTCTTGAGTTTGCAATGATAAGTTAAATAGAAGAGGCACAACTCAAATCCTATCTTTGCACACTCTACAAGTGTTTGCAGAAATGACTCCAGCCATTGTACATTCCTCTGTGTGTGTGTGTGTGTGTGTGTGTGAGTTAATAATGTAAAAGTTTTTAATAATGAAATGTACTGCTACCTTTTTAGTATTATACTCTGTAGTTTATTTCCAGGATAAATCATATAATGTCATTATTTAAAGTACTATCCAAAGTCTGATAATTCTAAAACATAAGTCTCTAGCCCATTTCTCCCTTCTGTAATTAACTATGATGGCTTTTTTAATACACCAACTTGACTAGACTTCAGTGTCAAGTTTTCAATCAAATTCATCCCCTGTGCTACTGTGAGGAGGAGCCTCTTCTGGAAAATCTTCAAGGGCCTGATTTGGTTATGTAGATGGATGGAAAGCATAGACTTGTGAGAGGGAGGGGAAATGTCTGTGGTTTGGGTTTGCTTTACCAGTCCTATTCCCTAAAATTTTATAGGCCTATTTATCATAACACAGCTCTCTCTCCCTTTTTCTTTTTCTTTCCCTTTGTGTGTATGTATGTATACATGGAACTCTTTCTCTAGAAAGACCATTAGAGCTGTTATTATGCAGCAAATAAAAACACCCAAAACAATTACTGCCACTCAGTGAGACACTGACACACGTCAACACAAGCACAGCTGTGAGACATACACTAAGGGTATGAAGTATGAAACCTACAGAGCTGTTTGTACACTGATGTCAATGTAAGTACATAGTGGCGAGTTTGCAAATTTAATTGTCAGTCCTCATAGGATGACATGTCCAAGGGTCATTCTGGAAAGAGTTCCAAGAGTTCTAAAATCACTTTAAAGAGTGGACTAGGCATTGACATTGATGCATACCTTTCCCAAGGGGAGCAGTTTGAAGGTGACTATAGTGATATTCAGCCATGAGGTAGGTAGCACTTTTTCTAGGATGACTTCCCAAACAATTGTCAGAACTCAAGTTCTATATCTCCTACTGGTTTTGCTTGTCTGTGAACTCTGACTGATACACTTACTAAACATTCCCACTTACATTTCATAGACAACTCAAGCTCAACATGTCGGCATTTACTTAGTATTGCTCCTGGAAAAGAGGATGCGTTCATAAAGACTTTCTAAATTTGATGCATTAACAGGAGCCCCAAACTAAACCATCTTCCTCCTCAATCTATTCTTCTCCAGTTCCTAAATTATAATTGGCACCCCCATCCACAAAAGACTAGGAAACTTTCTCTTTCCAAGCTTGTCACTCAAGCTCTAAGTCCTAAATAGCTTTGTTTTCCACCTCTTTTCCATCTGGATTGTCTCAGGGCACGTTGGGCAATAGTGCCTGCAGTAGTCTCTGGCTGCTTCCGGTTTTGACTCAGAGTACTTTCTTAAATGCAAACCTTATGATCCCACTTTCTTCATGTTTCCAATGTTAAAATAATTCACCGTGACTTATTTGAGAATGCAACTAAAATTATTTTGCAGAGTACAAAATGTACTTTGGAATTTGACTCTCAAGCCCTTCTGATTTTACTTGGAAATTCCACTCAAGGCCTAAGCTGCAGCTGTATAAACAAACTTCACTTTCTGAATTCATGGTGCTATTTCCTAACTCTGCCTTCATGCTTCTTTCTCTACCAAAAACAACTTTCTTAATTCCTTAATCCGACTTACAGATGCTTAGCCTGAAGAATCACCTTTAGCCTTTGTTTCCTTCAGGAAGACTTCATTGTTTCTCTTCTGCCATGAATAATGTTTGAGCTTCTTCCCAGTTAAGAAGCATCCTGTTTCTGCTGCTATGACAGCACTTATCACCCTGTTCCCTAATCATTGCTTTCTTTATACATCTTCCCTATGGAAATGTGAGCACTTTGAGGTTAGGAGACATGTTGAATTCAATGTTATGTTTCCAGCACTATCTTAGTGTTTAGTGGAATTTAATCAGTGTTCAAAGGATATTTTTTGAATAAATGAATAAATAAAATCTGCACCTTGAAACTCACTCTCTTTACATTCCATGTATAACCTTGTTCATTTTTTCACTGAGAAACAGAGTCATGACTTCCACTTATTCTCTTTTCGTCCTCCATGGAATGTACCTGACTTCACCTTGCCTTAGTATAGAAGTAGTATTTTAATTCCTTTCCTTCCTTTTTTTTTCCTCTTTACTGGGCATTTCAATACCTATTTTTAAAAATAAATTTTCTTGTATATATTTAAGGCATACAACATGCTATTATAAGATATACACAGTAAAATGGTTACTATCAAGGGACAAATGAACAGATCCAGCATCTCATGGTTACACACTCCTCTCCCATGGTGCACATTCAATCTTAGGGCTTATTCATCATATATACATATGATTTTTTATTTTTTTTAGCTTCTACATATAACCAATATTTTTCTGTGTCTTACCTTTCACATAGCATAATGTTCTCTAGGTCCATCCATGTTGTAGCAAATGGCATTATATCCTACTTTTTAAAAAGCTGACCAATATTCCATTACACGTACATATATGCATATCACAATTTCTTTATCCATTTGTCCATTAATGAATGCCTAGTTACATTTATATGTTGGCAAAAAATGAAGAATCACTTTTAGCCTTTTTTTAATACAAATACATTTATTTATAATAAATGTGATAGTGCTACAACAAATGTAGGAATGCATATATTTTTACAAGATGGGGATTTCATTTCCTTTGGGTATATACCCAGAGGAGGAGTTTCTGGGTCCTATGGTATTTCTATTTTCATTTCTTTAAAAAGTTCCATACTGTTTTCCGTAATTACATTTATCCTCTCTGACTAGGTAAGTTGTTTTAAACCTATCTTCTGGTTTAGGGATTCTTTGATCTGCTTTATCTAGTCTACTGTTGATACTTTCTACCATCTATGTATATTTAGTTTCCTTTATTAAATTCTTCAGCTCCAATATTTCTGTTTAGTTTTTTTAATGGTATTTATCTATTTGTTAAGTTTATCACTTAAATATTAAATTGTTTCCCTGATTTCATTGAATTATCTATCTGAATTCTTTAGTATCTCAGGAGCCAGGAAGTGTAACTGCTTGGAGACTGGTCCTGGTTCCAAGAAGGTGATTGCACAGTGGTTGTGGGACATAGAAGACAGCATCCCCTGTTTCTCCGAAGGTAGAAACTGTGCTCAGCTGTATCAACATGAAACTCCCGTAGCTGGTTTAGCACCTGTGAGAAGTGCACTAGGACCCGTGGTGAGAGTTCTTGGTGTCCAAGGTGAAGATGGGGAATGCTGTGGCCGTCTTCCTTTACCTTTCTCTAAGAGGGAGGATTGTCTCTGGGTTCGGAGCTCATCCCACCTGGGACGCCTGGTGGCAAAGGGAGGGGATGTTTTATTTCATTTCCTGTGTGGCCATCCCATATTTTTGTGCCCCATGGTGAGCTTTCTAGGTATCCAAGGTGAAGATGGGGAGAGCTGCGTTTTTGTGCTTCATGGGGATTTTGCTACTCCTTTGATATACTCTGGTGATCTCATTTAGGTATTTTCAGCAAAATGTCTTTTATTCATTGTTTTGTCTGTCAAATTCTAATCAGTTCTCTTGCCTACATCACTTTTGTCAACACCTCAGTTTCTTTGCAAACTTTCACATTGCCTTTTTCTCTTGCTATGATATAAATCTCTCTTTGCCACTGACTTCATCTCAATTTTCCAACATATTGAGGTATCCCTGTCTTAAAAACTTAAAATCTCTGACCTGATTTTTTGTTAAGTTATTGCCATACATCTTTCTCTTTGCCAGAAATGTTATTTTGAATGATTTGTTTGTACTTATAGTCTCCATTTTCTCTGATTGCCTTCATTTCTCAACCAACTGTAATCTAGACTTCTAGTTGATTTGGCCCTTATGTAAAATGACATTTCCAAAATACCTGACAAAAATACAAATAAAAATAGGGTCTGTCATTTTTGTTAATATTTTGTCCCTTTTTGTGGCTTTTACTGTTTTATTCTCTGTCATCTTAACTCTCTCTCAGTTTTTTTCTTAATCTAGGAAGCTCTACCTAATTGATTTTTAAAGTTCCTTTCCTTGATTTTTCTGGTTGGATTTTACCCAGCATTTTACATTAATGTTTGTTATTGTGAAATCCATGTCTTAACCAGGAATAACATCTGTTTTCCAGACATTTTTTAAGTCTCAAGAAAGAATTTTCAATGTAATAATGCTGGTAACAAGCTTACCTACCTGAGACTGAAAATAATATCTTCTAAGTCTGCTTTTTTCTCATGTATTCTCTGCCCAGGTAATACATCTCTATCAGGTGGTAATCCTGATAGCACATGTGGTTTGTTCTGAGTTATTTCTCCAGCTTTCCATTGTTAACTAACTACTACATCTAAAATGTTCTTCAAATGTGTTTCTTCTTTTTTTTTCTTAACAGCTGCTTCAAATCACATGATTTCTTGCCTGAGTTAGCACAGTAAGCTTTTTTACGTGATGTTCCTTAATATAGCCTATATTTCACATTGATCATACTCACTCTCTAAATTTTTAAGTACTATAATCATACATATTTAAAATATTGTCCTTACTTAATGTTTATTATTCACCAAATTTGTTTTAAAATGCAGTAAAGGTCAATTTATACAGACATTCTATAATCATTTATTTAGTTGTAGCTAGTAAGGTATTAAATGCAAATTAAGAATTAATGTCTAGTTAGTATAACTCTAAAATTCACTTTTTTTTCATTATATCGAAATAAGAAAATTGTTTCAGAAAAGTTTTCAGACTCTCTCTGAGAAAGAGTAAATATTTAACCAATTTATAGTCTCTTTCACAACTTGAAAGTTCTACAATGAGAAATAAAGTTCAGAATGGTAGCACTGACACTGATAATAGTAGCAAATATTTTTTAACTCCTACATAGTGAATACTAAACAGTACATCATGTCATTTAATGTACAAGGTAGCTCTATGTGATAAGTAACTGTGTATTATTATTTTCTGGCAAAGACTTTGGAAACACTTTCTTTTCTTCATAGCCACATAGTCAAATATAATCTCAGCCTTTCTTACAGCTAGATATGATCATGTAATTAAATTTTAGCCAACAGAATAATGAACTGAAGTGATACATCATTGACACAAATAACTTTCACACTTATCTTGTATTTTTTTTCTTCTTTTATATGACAGAAAAGCAGTATTCATACAACATTGGTAATTACAAATTGAAGGTGGCAGAACATTTATTGTTCTATCACTCCTCTCCAAGAACTCATGTCTTCTGCTCTTCCCTGCTATGTCCTGGATGTCTAGGAGAATTTATTTTAGACTTTCACTGAGTAAGAAATAAAAGTATAGAATATAAATTCAGATATTAAGTCAAGGGTGAAGCCTCAGTTTGTCCTCATATCTGTCTAGAGTTTACAATTCACCAGTAGTACCATGAGATTCAAGGAAAAAACAAATACACATTATAAATTTTTTTCAACATCAGATTTTAAAGAAAAGGATTTCTATTATCTAACCTCTGTTAAGTAGGAAATTACTTAAAAATAATAAACAATCAAACACACATATTTACAAGGATTTTTGTATTTTCTGTGATCTTTACATCCTGTGAGGCATCAGCAAATAATCCCAGGTTTCAGGCTAGTTCCGTTTTTATTTCATATTCCATTGTTATAATCATAAATCTCATGAAGGAAAGGCAAAATAATTACAATTATGGTTCTTTTTGTGTTTTTATTTTTGTAACTAAATTATTGCTTTACGTTAATTGGATAGATTTGCTTTTAACTTTTACTGTTCTAAGGTTATTTATGATCCTAACACAAACATGGGACTGTAAACATAGTCTAGGAGCAGGATGTCACAGAAGACCTCAATTAGGCCATGTACACAAATCACAGGAATGACAATTAACTTTTAAGAAGCTTTGTGCAGAAAGACCAACACTTCTGGTCATACCAACGTGACAAAAGAAAAGAGAGATTTTCTCTTTATCTGGTCTAGAGCAACTCTGGCTGTCTTTACCAAGATTTAAACATTTCGTATTTTCTAACTCCCCCCAAATATTCACTCTCCCTGAGAGGGCAGCCCTGTCTGAGTTAGCCTCGCCTGCTCAGTGACCTGTGCAGCAGAGTCGTGCTGGGGGAAGGATGTAGTTATAATAAGACAGTTTCTTGAGTTTCTTAGCGGGCCTGCAGTGCCTTTTGTTCTCGGCTTAGGATCTCTTGAATGTACTTCTCTACTGACTCTGTTCCCTTTTGCCCATCATCTGTAATCATTTTCTTAATTCTTAATCTACTTATAACTAATAATTGAATATTGGTTTTAAGTTTATTAAATCATTATCAATAATGTAAGCACATCAAGGTATGACTTTTTCTGTAAGTACTTCCACTAGCGCCTGCCATAGGTTTATCAATTGTAACAAATTGATCATTCTAGTGGGGAGTGTCAACAATGGGGAAGGCTATCCATGTGTTGCGGCAAAGGGTATGAGAAAATTCCGTACCTTCCTCTCAGTTTTGCTGTAAACATAGTAGTTGTTAAAAAAAAAAAAAGTCTTAAATAATGCTGGCTAGAATATTTTAAATAATCCCTCACATAAATTATACATGGTTGATATTATTTATATGTATGTAAAAATATAAATAGTGCACCCTCCTCCCCCAGCATGCACACTATATTTTAAAAGATCAAGTTGATAACATAAAGTTTTTTACTTTGGGGCAGTTTTAGATTTGATGTAGTTTATGTTCTAATTTTCTTCAAGTATCAAAGTACACTTAGGCCTTGGTAAGATAAAATAAATAAAAAAATTCTTTCAATTTAAAAATATAATAAATAACTGTGGGTAGCCAAGAAAAGTAAATACTGGCATTTATTGTCTAAACTGGATCAAAAGGCAAGTAAGGTTGGATGTAATCTTGTATGTCTCTTTCTTATGAGATATTCTTTTTCCCAAGAAATTATTTTTCATTAAGAAAAAAAGGGCTATAGATTGTTCAACACATGAACCAAAAAAAGGTTCTTACACCTTGCCTAAAGCATCTAACCTCAAAACTAATTAGTTTTTATCTATAGAGGGGGAAAAAAAGATTCATTAATATTTAACCCCAGAATCACTGGCATGAATGTAAAAAAAAAAAAATTAACTAACATCAAATATTAAATAGGAGTACAATATATATCTTTGCAATTTGAAAGGTTAGATGAAAGACCCCTAAGTAATGTTTTGAATTATAAATATTTTTAAGTAAAAAATGATTATAGACTGTTTCATTTGTTTTAAAGGGCCACTTTTTAGCAAATTATTTTTTTTTCTCACCACCACAGTGTCAGAGCTCATATGTTTGCTAAGTGATTGGGTATTTTCTGGAATTTCTTGATGTAAGTGGTACTCCCTAAAATCTTTGGCATACTTGTATATGGACTATTATTTTCTACTTTCTTTTTAATCAATCGTTTTGATTGAAGGAAGAAGAATATTGAATTAGATTGTGTTTCTGTCCATAGAAGAATTCACTTATTAAAAGTGTGTGATTCTTGTTCTATATTCCTCCTGTTGAAGATTTGATAAAAGGACTTTTTGAAAATGTATTTTTCTTAATAGGAAATGTCTCGCTATATTGCCGAGGCTTAAACTTAAACCCCTGGTCTGAATTAATCCTCCCACCCCAACTTCCTGAGTGGTCTAGACTACAGACACAAGCCACCTTGGGCTATTCTTAGAGGACTTTGTTAATAATTCTTTGCAAATGCGTTCCATATTTCGAACTTAATGAGGAACATGGATTAGTGTTATCAATTGATAGGGTTGCCCTTAGTATTCTTCATAACCTCTTACTAACCCTAAATGTCATTTAAAGCCTAAGTTACCACAAAAATGTGTGAAATATGATTAAGATTTTTACTTTATGTGGTGATGAAACAAATCCCCCACTCACAGTATTAAGTACAGCTGTATTCTGTATAATCCCCTTTGCTGAAAATACACATGTTCAGAAAATCTTTGTTTTAAGGTTATTTAGTATATTCCAAGAATTATTTTTTAGATGAGAAATATCTGGTAATCCTGTTAATTCTAATTTTATACAATGATTATTAATCAAAATTGACACATAAAAACTATTTGGAGTCTAAGATATTGACTTCCTAATTCTACAAAAGGAGACTTGTATAATAGTGCTGGTGCTAGATAAATTTGAAAAAGAGAAAGCCAAAAACTCAGTGGTTAATTATCAGTTTTTAACAGGAATATTATTTGTATTAAACTTCACATTTTTAAAAAAGCTTCAGACTAGGTTGATTACGCTCCTCTCTCCTTTTGCCCTGGGTCTCCCTTTCTTGCTTTTCTTGATTATTGTCTGTT
The DNA here is from genome assembly GCA_963574655.1 of Perodicticus potto. NCBI lineage: Eukaryota > Metazoa > Chordata > Mammalia > Primates > Lorisidae > Perodicticus > Perodicticus potto. The sequence continues at coordinate 20,032 of CAUYRH010030928.1, forward strand.
TCACAATCAACAGTGGCAAATGTAAAATATAATATAGAAGATGCATTCCATTAAAAAGATCAAACTCATTCTAAAGGCATTTAACAATAGATATTAAACTATCAAATATTGAAAATGTATAATGCTTCCTTTATATAAATGATTAATGTAATTTTTAAGGCATTGATTTTTTTAGGATTAACATTGTTCTCTTATCTGTTGGCCTTTGCATAGGGTTTCATCCAAACTGACTAGCTTTCAACTGTTTCACTTTTAAGGAGACATTATTTTAACTAGTCTACTTTGTGTCTCAAAATTCCCAGGAAAAATATTGAAGCAATATATTATTATTTGAAAAATTGAAGGTATGTATAAATCTAAGTTGATATTGTCCAACAGAACAATCTGCAGTGATGGAAATGCTTTGTGTTTGCACTGCCCAATATGCTAGCTTGTAGCAGCAAATAGGGATTGATTATTTGAAAAGCTGATGCAATTAATAAATGGAATTTTTAATTTAATTTAATTTTAATTTTTAAAAATTTTAAAAGTTTTAGTCATGACTACCATATTGGATAGTGATAGTGCAGATATAAATCATTATGTCACCTTTTTGTCCTTCTTGTTATTCATATTTTCCTAAAATTGTGCCGATAGCTTTCTAATTAGCATGCAAAAATTATTAAGGAAGATACAACTGTCAGCATTGTAATTTTAAAAAGTAATCAGAGTTTAAACTATATGCCATGAACATTTTTAAAAATATTTTTTCTTTAATATTTGATGGAGTAACAAAGTTCTATTTTCAAATAAGTGATTCAAATAGTAATGAGCCTCGAAGGACACATATAATTATGTTACCCAAAATAATTTTCTTCCATAATTGTTTCTTTTATATGATCACTGCTTTCAACTTTTAATGACATTCCTTTTATAAATGAATGACTTTTCACAAAGACATCCATTATACTTTCCAGGACCAATTGACTTCTTCCTGAATGCTTTTAAAAATACATTTTTCAAGTATTTTATTTCAAGACTTTTAATAATGAAGTGTTCATTTTATTAAAATATATGTTCCATTTGTTAGTATTTTGAGAATGACAGGCATGGTTTTATATAGCCAAAATAATTTATAAAAACTGTCACAACTTTGAGACATTTATTAATGTGTATATAAGGAAATTCCAGTCATAGGATTGTCCCAAAATGCCTCTGAACTCTGGGTAGGATAATTGGCATGATGTTATTTTGAATATATTCCCCAATAGTCATTGATTATATAACTTAGATTTATTTTTAAAAGTTTATATTTTTATTTTCAATAATGTTAAACCATATATATATTTTTTAATAGTTATGTTAAAATGCCCCACTGCTATTCTGTTATTTCTGGAAGAATAGAAACACAAGGTAAAGAAAATAAACTTACAGAGTCAAAGTTGCAAAAGATAAAGAATCATTGTTTCTAGTTATATTAAAAATAATTTTCAGATAAGGATTGTTTTAGATTATGTAATTTTATGTGATTCTATTTGGCTAAAAGAAATTAATACAATTGAGTCTAATTTTGGCTGATTTAAATTTACAATTTTAAATAATATACATTAAGGGCAAATAGTCAAGATATAAGCTGTTTTATATGTGCATTATTTAGGAACAAAATAGCTAAAAACATTGAGAAATGTTGGAAATAAGCTTTCACATAATGTATATAAAAGGAAAAATAGATTTCACACTGTTACTCCATGCTGTATGTCTATGTTTAGGTAGGCTAGATTTATTTTAGCTTTCCAGGCTAGATGTCTTGGATTTAATTCTACAATAAGAAATGAAATAATTACTCAAAAAAAAAATAAAAATTAAAAATAAAACAATAAATAAAATAATTGCTATAAAATGTCATACTTTTATAGTTAGATATCTTAGCATTAATAAAGAGAAAAAGTAGTTGTCAATCCAGTCCAGGAAATTGTATTAAGTTAAAAAACACAGATATTTAAAAATCATTATCTATATTCACAGGTTTATATTAACTTTTTCTAATTAAAAAACATACAATATGTAACTATAGGCAAAGGACAGTCTTAGTTTTAACTATTTTTCTCCTGTAATGAGTCATTTATTTCTCGGCAGATTAGAGTTTTCAATATTAAAACACTTATTATTTAAAGGTCATGCATCAAATATAGGTGAAGGGCATTATAAACTAACTCACATTCCTAATACAGAATATATACATATGCGTGTGTTTGTGTGTGTGTTGTAGAGATAAGAAATTAGAAATATACTAAAAACACTGAAAAAAAGTAGACATTTTAGTGTTTTTATTCCTTTCACTTCCTCCTTTAATAAAAAAGAGCAAAAAAGCATTAAATAAAAGCAAGCAGAGGGGGGAACGATCAAACCCACATCGAAAGTGACACAGTGATACAGGTACATCTTAATTATATATACGTTTTATATATATGTGATTTTATCTCATATTACCATGTGATTTTTGAGCCATCTCAGATGTGTTCCTTATCTGTAGAATCTGGAATCACATACTTGTAAATTTACTTTTGACCTCTGAACGATTGATCACAATGTGAAACGTGTTCAAATAGGCAGAGAGTACAGCATGAAGCCAGGAGTTGCTGAAGTGAAGTTTAATAGAGCCTATCCTGAATTTAGTATTCTGGATATAGCATATAATGGATAATTATTTTTATGTACCATTAGTAAGTATAATTTAACTTCATCTTTTGTTTTAAAAGTAAAATGACTTCACAGACCACAACAAAAGAAAGCAAGGTTTTTTTAAAACCACGATTACCAATAGGCTGTGGGAAAAGTAAATGTAATGTGTATAGCGGAGGCAGAGAATCTAAATAATAAAATATAAAATTTGCCTCATTAGAAGTACACAGGAGAATAAAAAGGGAAAAACAGGGAAGGTCAACACCTTGATGGAATAAGATTGGATTCAGGTGACTTTGATAAATTGGAGAAGGTATGAAAAACAAATGGAACTGACATTCAATAGGAACAAGTGTAGCATAATGCAATTAAGACAGGGAAAGGGGTTGAACAAAAGCAACAAGCGTGACAGATTGAAGTAGGTAACAGTCATCACATGCTCAAGTAGGAAGGGAAACGAGGTCATTCAACAGAGAATCGAGATGTAGGAAGACTTCACAACTTATCATTAGAAGAACTAGTAATATAATAACCATGTCTTGGTCTATCAACTCAGTAATTTCCCTCCACATCATATTGTCCTGGATTCTAACAGGAATCATGATGGACAGAACTAACTTTCCCCTCCTCAGCGAGCCCATCAGCAGATCTTTCAGTATCACTAAATGGATATTCTGAGTATCTTTCCTTCTCTCACTGTTAGTACTTCTGTTCTAGTGTAAGACACCATCACCCCCATCTGCTCTGACATCCTCTTTTTAGATGGTAGGTCAAGTAATTCTTCACCTGTTATAATATCCTTTTCCTTTGTTTATCAAATGTACTGAGGCTTAATTGCATTGTGATAAAAAGCAAATTTCTGGACATTGCTAAAAAGTCTTCATGTGATTCGGCCCTTCTCTCTCCCATGCTTACCTGTCTAGATTTGCACCAACTTTCCATCTTCCTGTTTCTAGATGAAGCCATGTTCATGTACTTATAATGGTACATTTTCTGTTTCCTAATTAAAAATCCTTTTAAATGGCATAAAGAGTGTCCAGTATAACTGAGGATTCAAATAATGTCTTTGAAGTTTTGCATATTTCAAGAAAAATTTTCCGGTTTTATATGAAAAAATATCATACCCAAATGTTTTTAAAATATTGAAAATTTAAAATAAAATTGCAAGCAACTACATTTCCTTTATAACTCAACTAATTTGTGAGTATATGAGACAAAGGATCAGTTTCTTTTCCTAATATGAGTGCATCTGTATTCAAGGTCACATTTTGTTTGGACTTTGTCACTTTTCACATGAAATTAATTTTTCTCTGCTGACTATTGTCATAATACTTGGATATCCACTCCATGGAAAGCAATTTTTGATGTTCTAGTCAAATCTCTGCATTTAAATAGAAACTTAACAGAGCAGAAAACAGAATGAAAACATGTAGACTGAATTGGCGCAGCCTTTTGCCCCTGACTCTGGGCGAGCACCTGTTCTGCAGAGGTGGAGGCGGCTTACTGATGCCTACCTTTCTCTTCGTTTGGTGCCGCAGGTGACAATTATCAGGAACCATTTATGTTTCTGCCTCGTACTATTTCTTTGCTTAAGCTCTCAAAGACTTGGAAACTGTTCAAGAAAGCACAGGTCTGGGGGAAGCTGAGCAATACTCATTATACAACCAAAATAGTTCATTAGACATAAACTGAATGTAGGATTGTGGCTGCAGGCAGCTGTCTGGTCATGCTTTGCCACATTCAGGTTATTTTAAAGTTGGTATAAATTAAGTTCCTTTTATGGAAGTATCTACTGAGCTCAGGCATATTTCAAGAGGGTAGGGATATAATTAATTCAGTATACCTATGAGCACAACTTCAGGATCATTTATAGAAAAAATTTCTATCATTAGTATTAGTGTAGTTCAAATAATTGTCAGCAACAGATTCAAACAGATAGTGTACATGCATTTTGAACAAAAAAAAGAGCAGAGTGGAAGCTGTTCTTTTTCATTTTTCTGTTATGAGCAATAAAACCTTAGTCTATGTTACGCCAGAATCTGGTTACACATCCAACATATGAACAATGGGGTATTGGGTGATCACGCTGTGATCTCTCCATGTGCAAGTGGTAAACAGGCCTTTCTCTTATTAATCTGCCTTGATTGTGAATTGAACTTTCAACAAACTTTCAGAGGAAGGACAAGTTTCCCCTTACCGCTACAAATGACATGAGAACATTTAGAAAATTCCATGAGAATATTCCAGAGATATTATTTTAATGTTTTTCTGAAATGCTTATTATTGTTGAAAACTATATACACATTTGAACTGTCTATATATTTTGCAAAGGTATATATCAGAGTCAGACCCACCAATTCGAGTGTTTTGCTGGTATTTTATATTATTCATAAATTGAAAATTTGAAAATAAATGAAAAGTTGAGCATTATTTTCTTATATCAACAAAATCAAATATATTACTGTATGTATGTATATATATCTTACTTGACAGTTATGCTTGATTCATTTATGTCTTGTGTACATTTAAAATGTGTTTCTAGTTAAGTGATGATTTCCTAAGCTACAAGACAATATTCAAAAGAACATATTATTTTTGTAGCCAAATTATATCACTACATCTTTTTGATAGTTGTTCTTGCTTTGTAATCAACATCATAATATTCCTGGTGTTCAATGACCTTTCTAGTGATACCAGAGATGTTTTCCTCAATAATTCACTTGAATAGATTTTCCATACTTTTTCTTATTTGCCCTGCTGGATACCTATTATTCATGTGTTGGCTCATTTTACCTAGTCCTCTATTTTTCTGGGTGATTGTTCTTTCTTGGTTCATTTCTCTGCAACTTTGACCAACTAGGTTAATCTAAAATCTCTGAGAGTCTTCCTCCGGCTAGGTCTAGTCTGTTGCTGAAGCTTTATACTGAATTTTGTAATTACCTAAGGGACTCATTCTTTTATTTTTTTAAGTTCTCTTATATCCTTTCTTAATTTCTCTATCTCCTTAGTGAGTTTTTATATTTTCCATTCATGTCTTGAAATATATTTTTTGTTTCTTTGTGCTGGTTTTCATCTTTCTCTTCAGTTTCATTCATCTTACTTGTATCCATATTCTGAATTCTATGTTTTACATTTTGATAATTTCCTTTTTATAGGGTCCATTGCTGTGGATTTATCATGATTTTTTCTTTTGGGGGGGAGCGTCAAACAAGCTTTTTTTTTTTTTTTATTTTCTCTTGCCAGAATTTTTTCCTGTTTTTTTTCTCATTTGAAACCTTTTCTCTCAGCTCAGGGTTGATAGGTTTATTGTGACCCGTGAACCTCTTCTCCTATGTTGGGAACTCTTCTTAGTGAGAAGGAGGAGAGGTCTCCAGACAACTCTTTTGTGTCCTCCTCCAGATGATTGACCCAGCAGGAGGTGGGCAGATGCACTGACACCCTGAGTCCAGGTGTTCTGCAGTATCTCCATCCCCTGTGGTCGTCCCAATGCAAGCTGATGCTGGGTCACATTCATTCGGGGATTGCTGGACTATTCTCTGCTGCTGTTGGAAGCAGGGTAAAGGGGTATGCAAGTCCCTCTCCATGGAGACAGGTCCCCTGGCTGGCTACTAAGTCAGTCATTGGACCTTGATGAATGTCTTCAAACATCTTAAAACCTCAGTCAGTGGTGGGGTGAATTGCAGGAACTTGGTGAGTGCCAAGAACTTTGTCCAGTCCTGAGGCTGGGGTTGGGGGGCATCGAAGGACCTGAGTTGGTGCTGGGAGATCTTCTTGTGAAGCGTTGGGTTTGTCTCTAGGCTGCTATTGGGTGTTTAGGCAGGGGCCTGGGTGAACTTATCTCTACTGAGGCAGACCTTGTGGGGGATTGCTCTGCCTGAGTCTCCCTATGATGACAACAGTGACTGTTTGGCAAGGCTACAGGGGTATAGGTGTTCACTTTCTTCAGGTGTAGAGGTAATGGCCGTATGCAGCAGGGTGCATTGTGTGGCTAGCTGGTCTGTGGAGGACAGGTGGAACATGAGTGTGGCATCACGCAGTGCTGTGGAGCATGGCCCAGTGGCCAGTGCACTGGGGCCAGGGCTTGGTTTTGCTGGCCAGCACTTGAGGCCGCAGCCAACACACAAGGCTAATGTGCATAGTCCCCTGCACAGTATATAGTTGTGAGCGCATGGTGCTGGGCCCCTGGGTGCACAGTGGCATGGGCCTCAGCTTGGCAGCACACAGGGCCTGGGGACTTATTTTACTGGTCTGTGTGAGGAGTCCTAGAGACTGAGTTGCTAGATGGCCGGGGCTCTTTTCTCACAAAAGTCCCCTGAGATTGCTGCCATGGACATCTCTTCTCTAGATTAAGTAGGAAGCATTACATTCAGCCTTAGTCCAGTCTCTGCTGGCACATTGCTAGTTAGAAATCTGGCAGAAAAAGGGCACAGTGATGTGCCTGACAATGTACTATAGATAAAGTCTAAAGTCAACCTTTTAGATCTGCTGGGAAATTACTACCAAACCAAAGAAACAAATTTAAGAAATCATCCACAACCATTGCACTGGTTTTTCTGTGGACATTCGTACCTATTGAAACACGTGCAAACCATACATCCATTTGTTTCTCTCTAATAGGGATGTTATAAGAGAATAAATAAGAGAAATCATATTCTTCCAGATTCCATTTATCTCAGTAACAGATTCTGAACTCACTATCTATTTATCCTTTGTAGTTGAATAAGAAGATTCTTTCTAAATTCTAATTTAAGTAATGTTATTTTTCTGCTTAGAATTATTTACGGTATCTCCCCGTACATAACTTAAATTCCAAACATTTTTTTGCATGGTACAAAGTCCTTCATTACCTCATACTTGCCACTTGTCTGGGTTAATTTTCTGGAACTCCCTTCCACAAGCTGGAAGTATAAGCTTCAACAATAATAAATTTATGTGCCATTCTCAACACACAATACCTTTTTTCTTATTTTATTAAAAAAAGTCAATTTATTTTCTAGAAGTGTCACTCTTTGTTGTTCAACCTGATGTACTCATCTGTCAATCTTAGTGACAGAATTCCCAGAATTTTACAAGAAGCGTTAGTTTTCTGTGCCTTCCCCTTAGAATTCTATATGCATGCTGGAGAGTGACTGATGACTGAAACGTGTGTAATTCCACATTTATGTGACCACAAGGCAGATTTGGTCACTTTCCTTCCTTATCTTCTTTGCTAAGAGTTAGAGTAGACATTTGTATATTGCAAGTTTCTCGTTACCTTGAATATGAACATATACAAGACAAATATTCTTTGAAAGGAGAAAATAGCCTTGGTTAAGAAAAGAGTGTGGCAGAGGAGCAGAAAACTGAGAGTGAGAAGAGGGGTTACAACATAACCTCTATGCACAGAGCATCATACAGGTATGACAAATTATGGGTCAGGAAAATTTATCACTATTGCTATACCTCCAGAGGGAATAAGAAATGAGCAAGAGTGATCCTGTACAAAATCAGTGAAGTCAGAATTAGAGGGAAGAGAGAAGGAAATGGACATTTTTGATAATTGTTTTTGGGCATAGACTTACCAACCTTGAACATAGGTGCAACATGATCACTTGGAAACAGTAATAACAAATGTATAGACTCTAACAAGGTTGGATTTAAAAGTATTGCATTTCTTAGCCCCAGAGGTGGTCCTATAACTAGGGAAATGCAACATGTGAGAGACTCAGACTACCCGTATGCCAGTGCTGATCATTTTGTATTAAAATCCGTAGTCTGTCTCTCTACTTATAGAATGCCTTAAGGAAGGGTGTCTTGATTACATTCTTGAATTCTTAGCATATAGTGTAATATTGAATGAATGTATGAAGGAAGGAAGGAATAAATGAATGAATTAATATGTTGTCTTTGTTTCTGTCAGTGGGGGCGGTAGTGTTTAGTAGGAGTTGGAGCGCTGTGAGTATTTGATTGCCAAATTGTATGGCACATAGGATATGGTTCCCATTCATAAAAGCAGAGTAGAGTTTAGGATATGATAGAACAATCACTAAGATAATATAAAGAATAGAAATCTTGCATTATCAAGAAATTGTTACTTCATTAATTCAATTGGTACTAAGGATTCCTGCAAAGCTTCAGACATGGATACTGTTGAAAATCTATCATGTTCTTGGAAGGCAAAATTCATCTGTATTAAAGGATCGAATGGCAGATCTATTTTTAGATCTCTAAGTATTCTCGATCCTTTAATTCCTTTATTGGGTATATATCCTGAAGACCAAAAATCACATCATAATTATAGCATTTGTGATTATTAAATGTGCATTAGAAGCTACCACCCTCTAGAGCTTTTAATGTAAAATTTGCTTTAAGTCCAAATTTTATCAGGCAACTGTGAGATTAGAATCCTCCTAACTTCAATTTTGTAAGCTATTCCAAACGTCATAAAACTACACTTAATCTATTCTCTGCTAGGAAATGTATCTAAGCTATTGCCCATATCTCTGTGCTATACTTCAAAATAACCTTTGTTTGAATTAAATTTAAAGATAAATGGTGAGGGTTTTACTATTTCTAAAAAAAAAATGTATTATAAAAATCAAATATATAGGAAGCAAAATTATTAAACATTTATAATACTAATTTTTACAAATTTTAATCAATTGTATTAAATTCTTAAGTTCTATTATCTGAAAATATCACTTAATCAAGGAAAGTTTCCAAAAAGATTACTCTGTGTTAATATTTCACTTTATTATTTATTTATTTATTTTTTGAGACAGTCTCAAGCTGTTGGCCTGGGTAGAGCGCCATGGAGTCATAGCTCATAGAAGCCTCCAAATCTTGGGCTCAAGCAATCTATTGCCTCAGTTTTTCTATTTTTAGTAGAAACATGGTCTCCCTCTTGTTCAGGCTGGTCTCAAACTCGTGAGCTTAAGCAATCCATCTTCCTGGGCCACCCAAAATGCTAGGATATAGATGTGTGTCTGTTTGCGAGACAGTCTCGCTATGTCACCCTTGGTAGAGTGCTGCCATGGCATCACAGCTCCCAGCAACCTCAAACTCTTGGGCTCAAGCAAGATTCTCTTGCCTCTGCCTCCCGAGTAGCTGGGACTATAGGTGCCCGCCACCACAAGGCTGCCTTTTTTTTTTTTTTTTAAGAGACAGGGTCTCACTCTTGCTCAGTCTGGTCTTCAAGTCATGAGCTTAGGCAATCCACCTGCCTCGGCCTCCCAAGTGCTGGGATTACATCATGAGCCACCATGCCCGGCCTCTGTGTATATATTTTAGATCAGATATCATTTTGATTAATTAGCTACATATGACACAAATTTCTTAGTTTTCTTAAGGTTTATATATTTAGTTAAGATACATTTCTTTTGAAATACTCTATCTTGATAGAAGGTATATTTAATCTAATGATATTTAAAGCATTTCGAGAACATGCCCTGAAAGTATCTTCAGATTTGTTTTGAAGCACAAAGAAAATGTCACCTGACTTTATAATAACATTTTATTTTAACCAAAAATGTTACTTTAATAGCAACATGTACTCATGGCATTCATATAAGTTAGATTTATATGGCCTTTTCTTCTATTCATACAAATAAAATTTTCCTTGGATTACATACTTAAAAATTTTATAGTTTTCAGAAGCAAGGCCAATAGGATTAAACTTTATGTACTTTATTATAATTACATTTTATACCTTTATATGTTCTATTTTTCCTTAATTTATCATGGTTTAATCATAATAGCAAATTCAAAGGCAGGAACTCAGAGAAAATTATAGCCCGTAGACCACATTTCTAACTAAGATTTCTGATTAAATCTGAATAAGTTTGAAAATGTAAGCTAACCTAAATCTCATGTTACTTTTTTGATAGGGCTTTATTTTTAGAGAAGTTTTAGGTTCATGGAAAAATTGAGAAGAAAGTACAGAGATTTCAAATATATTCTGTTATCCCCATTATCAATATCTCACACCTGAATGGTTCATTTGCTATGACTGATGAATCTACACTAAGACAGAAATGTCACTCAGAGTCCAGACTTTACATTATGATGTAAACTTGGCATTGTACATCCTCTGAGTTTCGGCACACACCTTTACGACCATCCCAGCCTGTTAAAAGAGATCACGGAAAGGCAAGGACTTAGAATTATTCTACTCTAAAGATAGAACTTAGGTACTCTATATTCACCTTAACAAGACCTAAACTCCAGGCTCACAAAATTTTTCTAGCCATCAAGAAATTAACTGAAAACAGGCATTAAATTCAGTAGTTTTTAAAAGAACATAGAATAGTCCATATTTTTTTTAAAATCAGAGAATGGACAATAATAATCATGTAATAAAAAATCATTAGACTTATCTATAAGCATAAAAAACATAACCTGCATCCGGAAGGTTAAAAAAAGCACCCAATAAAAATGCACATGCAGTAATTATCAGACAAAACAGACATTGTAAATGTGATCAATAGCTTAAAGGAAAAGATACACTTAACAAAGGGGTAGATGGAAATTCTCAGCAACAACAACAAACTCTATAAAAAATATCCCAACAAAAAGCTAAGAACAAAAAACAATCGAATATGAAAAATTCGCTAAGTGGCCTTCACTATAGACTACATGGTACAGAAGAAAATAATCAGTGAACAGTTAAACAGGGCAGTAGAAAACACCTAACCTGGCGGGCACTGAGATAGAACGGCTGATCTGGCTCATATACATGTGGACTAATGTGGTCTGACATACATTCAGTTGAAGTATAATAAAGGGAAAAAGACTTGGGGGCAAAAGTGGAAGACTATTTTTCAAAGCTTTCTAATTGTTCTCTCCATTTGAGAAAAGCGATAAGCCCACAAATGTAGGAAAGTCTAGTTAAATTCAGATATGATTAACACAACACACACACACACACAACCAGGAGAAAGCCCAAGGTAGATCACGGGAAAATTGCTAAAAGTGAAAGATGAGAAAAACTTCAGAGAAGCGCAAGGAAAAGAGACTTATTCCATCAAAAAGAAAAACAAGAGAAATTTTTCTGACTCTTCTTAATAACAATGCAAGGCAAAAATGAAAGAATCTCCCAGGACTAAAGGTGTGAATAAAAGCATTATCATCCAGATATCTTTATCTAGCCAAAATGACGTTTGAATAAAGACATTCGCTGAGCAATAAATATAATTTGTCATTAGCAAATATGTACTTCAGAGAGCAGTAAAGCGAATTCTTGAACTAAAACGGATATGCTACCACTTGGAAACTTCATTAACACAGAGGCAGAGAAGAGCCCTGGAGAGGAGACTGATGGGAAATACACAGCAAGAATATCAACCTAAAGTCAAATTTATTTATAATTAGATTAAAATACACTCAAATGTAGGCTAAACATTAAATTAAAAGGCAAAGATTGTGAGATTGTATGATATAGCATGATTCAACTATTTATTATTGATATGAGACATACTTTTAGTGTAAGGCACAGGAAGTAAAAGGAACAGGATGCCAAGAGTTATATGTTATAAACACTGATCATAATAAAGGCGGACTGCTGAGGCAAAATGGGCTTCAATATAAGGAATAGTGCCAGAGATAAAAAAGGATATTTTATAAAACTAAAACCACCAATTCAGTAAATATTTACGGCAGTCTTATACTTATATGAACTTCCTAAGAAACTTCAAAAGTAAATGAAGCGAAGAAAAATAGCACTAAAGGGACAAATAGAAAATGGTTATTTTTCACACTTGTTTTCAATAATTTACAGGAAAAATAGTAAAATGATTAAAATATTTAGTTAGAATATAAAAGATATGATCAATCTTACCAAAAACTTTATGTAATTGATATTTTTAGGACACTATATTGAACAACTTTAGAATATAACTTCTTTTCAAAAAGAAAAAATAAGCAAATATCTTTGCAATATTATATAGTCGATTATATCCAGAATACATAAAGAATTCATACAAACTGATCAGAGGACAAAGTTTTATCATGAGCAAAAAAATATGAACACATATGTTACAGTGAAACTATCCAATAGCCAATAAACAGATAGAAAAGCATTCAACATCATTAGTTATAAGGAAGATATAAATTGAAATTGTTGAGATGCCACTATATATTGATCAGAATAAATAAAGTCAACAAGATTGATATCACTAAATACTGGTGAGGATGTATTAAATATTCTCTAATGACACACAATTCCATGCCTTATGACTAATCCAAGAGAAACAAAAACGTCACAAAAACTCTAACATAAAATAAACCCAGACATCCTACCTACTGATTTTTGACAAGAGTGCCAAAGCAATCCAGTGGAAAATGATTCAGCAAATGGTAATGGAACAATTAAAAATGTATAGGTCAAAAAAAAAAAAAACACCTTAAATTAATCCTCTTACTTTATGCAAAAATTAATTCTCAAAATAAGTTGACTTAAATGCAAAAATTGTAGTAAAAAACAAAAAATAAGGAAGAATATCATGGGGTCTAATGTTAGGCAAAGATTTCTTAGATAAGACATTGAAAGCATGATTGATAGAAGGAAAAATAGGTAAACTGAATTTTGGGTCAAATAAATAAATTGTACTAATTTTTATGTCAACTTGACTAAACAGTTGTGAGCCATTGCTTGATCAAATACTAATCTGAATGTTGCTGTAAGGGTATTTTTTGGATGTGATTAACCTTTAAATCAGTAGACTATCATATAAATATGTATTCTATTTCTTTGGAGAAAACTGAATATAACACAGCTCATACAAATTACGAGCTTTTGTTTTGTGAAACCGTATGAAGAGAACGTAAAGAGGAGCTGCATCCAGGGGAAGCTATTTGCGAGTCACCAGTCTGGCAAAGGACTGGGATGAAGAATAAATACAGAACTCTCAAACTCAAAGATAATGAGTTAGAAGATGAACAAAAGGCACGAACAGAGATTTGACAGAAGAGGTTAGAGAGATGACCCAGAAGAACATAAAAATAAAATGTATAGATTTTCAGATAATTTTACTTGGTAAGTTTTGTACTTTACAATTTAGTTCTGCTTATGAAATCCAGCAGGCCAGTCTGTAGTGGGGCTTCTTCAATGGGCCACTCCCTATTCTCTGTAATAAGCCTACAGCACGCTTTTCTATTTATGGCCTAAGTGTACTTTAAGATATATCCACTAATTTTCCGAGGTTGTTTTTGGGCTGAAAGTTAGGGTTTGAGAAGACTAGAGGTTTGTGTGCTCCAACTTAGTGACCAAGAAGACCCTAGAGAATCCTGCATTTTGATGGGGCAAAAATCACGCTGTGACTTGAGTTCTTTCTAAAGGTGAATGCTTTTTCTGGTGGTTTGCTTCATTTCCTAATACAACTGAAGAGTCATTTGCTGACAGTAAAGCAGAGGCAGGTGTGCTTTTGTGTTGACAGCTGCAGTCTGACATGGATCACAGACAAGCTCTATTGGCAGTGCTAGAACATCTGGAGCATTTGGTCAGATTTCAAAAGCTAATTTGAGTTGACGGTCTTCTTCCAGTTCAGAAAATAAAAAAAAATTATGGACACCGGGACCACATTTGCAATACAGTAGCATAACAATTTATTCAATTTCTTATTTATTAAACACAGAGGTAAAGGCAGAAAAGAACACTAGTATAACTAATGTCTGAGAAGACAGCTTGAAATAGAGATTACTGCAATTCCTTGCTTTTATGACTTCCTTTGAAATTCTGAAAGCAACTGATAGAAAATAAACTAAAATTTAATTTTTATAAATCTTTTTGTGGGAAATTGTTACACTCATTTATACATTGAAAGCATTTAATACTTAGTGAGTAAATTAAGTTATTGTTTTTTTCAAATTTCTTATTAAGAATAATATTTATTCCTAGTGCTTGTGAAGCAGAATTTCGATTGACATCATACAAAACAGCATGACTTAATCTCCAGAAACATCCAGAGATCCAAATTATATCATTCTTATTTAACAGATGAAGATGGTCAGAAAAAGAATTAAGACCTTGGCCTAAGACCTATAACAAGGAAATAGAAAAACTAGGATTCCTCAACCCCACCACTCCCATTGGGATTATGCTCTTCCTACAATGTTTTAGTGCTTCTAAAGGACAGTCTGGGTTTTGTCAACTTGTTGACTTTATGAGTGTGGTAAAGACAGCATACCATTTCTTTACTACAAAGTAAATATAAACATAGCAGACTACATTCTAGACAAAAAAGGACTTTCTACTAAAATATTCATAGTTTGAATCATTCATACCTGGGAACTGTTTGAAAAATGAGGGAAAGGAATTTAATGCTTCAATGTTCAATAATTACTTCTATATGTATAGTCTTAAATAAAAAATAATGTGGCTCAGCACCCATAGCTCAGTGGTTAGGGTGCTGGCCATATGCACCTGGGCTGATGAGCTCCAACCGTCCTGGGCCTGCTAAAACAACAATGACAACAATAACAAAAAATAAAAAAAGCCAGGCTTTGTGGCGAGTACCTATAGTCCCAGCTACTTGAGAGGCTGAGGCAAGAGAATCACTTAAGCCCATGAGTTCGATGCCAATAGCACTCTACTGAGGGTGACAGCTTGAGACTCCGTCTCAAATAAATAATAAATAAATAAAGCAAGCTGGAAAATTTTTGCTGTCTATTAATTACCTATTGTTAATCACTGGGTCCTATGAGTATAAAAAAGGAAAGCTGATAGCTGTAGGCACCCACTGACAACACAGCTTACATGGGGAATGTGCCTGCTAAAGATTTGGGATTTTTTAAGGGAATAATGTCAACCCTAATGGAAGTAGAGTATCTGAGGATTAATGCCACTTTTGAAAATTTTATTATGGATGGGTTAGAAAAGTCAAGCTCAAACTTCACCTTTCCTTTTTTCCATATTACATTATTTCAAGAGTTAAATGGGCAAGAATCCAAACATATTAATGGCAAATTCAATCACTGTGTTCCTGTGAGTGTATGAAGCGCAGGACACACTACCAAATAATTGATCTGCATGGCTGTGCCAGCAAGGATGTGGTTTCTTCAGAGAATGTCCATTCAGACAAGATTTGAGCACTTTATGGATGAAGGTGTGACTAATGAATAGAGACTAATATATTCTCCTGCGTCGACATTAAGACCAAAGTATTTACTAGTAAACCCTGCTACAAATGATTCCATTTTAATTTTTTTCTTTGCTGCTACTTATTCATTTTTTAGAGTACATTTGTAGCTACTTAGAAGAATAAAATGTCATAATCAAAGTGGGGGTAAATATATTGAAATGAATTTGTTTTTTGCACCACCCAAGAGAAAATGAACAATCAGACCCACTCTGGTATCTGAAAATGTTGGTTGGTGTTAGGCACCTGAAGAAATCACTCATGAAATGAAAAGTTGGCGCTTGTTTCATTAGAATTCAGCTTTTGCATCTCCAAGTGAATAAGAATCTCTACCCAGATACTGAGAAATAAAGATAAAAAAGAACTGCAGAGAAAGCATCGACACTTCTTTACAGGAAACTTAGACTTAATGGAATTTGGCTCCATAACATATACAATGCCAAGGTATGATCACAAGTTAACAGAGTCATAAATACTAAGTCAGGAAAAACTATATATTTAATTATTCAATGAAATAAAGCCTACCACAAAAATGTGGATTTTTATTTAATTTTCTTGCTTATAGATATACATAGTCTATATTATAGAAATTCTGTATCTACAATTTAATAAAACATGGGTTGGATGTTTTAGTATTCGTGTGAAGAGGAAAATAATTCTACACACTCAGAAAATGAAGACTCAATTGAAAAATTAGGTTTTGTTTAAAGATATAAGTACATGATGTGACACATTTTGGTTGTGCATATGTAGGGGCCTTCAGAACACAGTGTTTGTAATACTGCCAACTGTACACTCTATGGTTCTGTGATATATTCCTTTTCTGTGTAACATTTAATAGGTGGTATTTATAATTTCTTATGTTTGTTGAAAAAATTATAATATGGTAAATATTTTACTATGGCAAATATACAGCTGTTTTCTCTAATTTGTCAAATGCATCCCTACATAAAGCTATGGATTCCATGTACTCATTGCCCCAGTTAAATACTGAGCAGCATCACACGTTACAGACTGGATTTACTATGTTGAGAGGGAAAGTTTGTGGCTATAGCATTAGGTTAATAAAAGGAGCCTGATAAGAGTGATTCCTTGAACTTAGCCTTGCTATTTTATAAATCAGCTCTGGAAACACACACATAAACATGTACTTGCACATATACACACACAGTTATGTGATACTTCATATATCTACTACTACGTTCAGCATCACTGCAAGATAGGAAACCTCTTGGTTGATGCTCTGTCTTGTTTGCTTTTTATTTTAGAAATAGAATAAATTTGATAGGTTGTAGTATACATAACAACCTATCTTTGTGGCACGTGGATTTCCCACCCGATGGCCTAGGCTTCCACCACTGAAAGCAACACTTCCCTCCCAGAGGCAACACTGCAGCTGCCTCTCCACACGAGCTCTCTGTCAATGGCGTGGGGAATGCTCTTACCCTAATCATCATAGGTGGCTATGCGTGCTGTCAAGAGGCCTGACGACAACCTCCCTGAGCGAGCTTTGCCACCCACCCCTATGCCTAGTGAAAGAACACAATCAGGTGAGTCGATCACTGGTGGCACCTGACATCCCTCATGGAATTATGAGGTTGGGACTAACTACGTGGCCACTTGCCCTGCGTGGCAATGACTTGCATGTGCCAAACATAGGACTGGGGATTGACTGACCTAGCGCATTGAGGTCACCATCAAACAAGTGTGCAACACTCAAGATCCAGAGGGTTATTCCACCACTGCCGCCAACATCATTCATGCCATATTGTCTCCTCAGAGGCCTAAGAACGCACAACCTACCCAGCCCACTGCTGCCACTGCTGGCCTCCAAATAAGGCACTTTGAGGCCCAAGAAGGTTCACCTGGAAGTGAACTAGGTCCCACAAAAAAAGCATAAAACCATACACAACTAATCACTGCCACCATTTGAAAGGCCACCAAAACTTGAACTACTTGAAGTCCCAATCTCCTACATAACCTGACCACAGCCTCCAATAATAACTATCCCATGAGCCCCTGGGAAAATAACATATACCGCCACTACCATTGAGAGCAGAAGAAATCACAGAGACCAGACTACTGCATGTACCGAGAACCAAAGACAAAGTGTCCTTCCCAGCCAACACCATAACACATATTTTCAGGAAAATAATCCTCACTTATGAAATGAAATTAAAAAAAAATCAAACGAAATCTTACACCACAGGTATAGATATCAACATAAGAAAATGGGAAGTAACAAACAAAAGGAGGAAAGGTGATACCTCCAAAGGAACACAATAATTTCCCAACAACAGATCTCAATCAAACAGAAACTCTTGAAATCCCAGGAAAAGAAATTTTATTGATGCTGAAGAAGCACAATGAGAGAAGACAATTCTGAAAAACCATGCAAAAAAAATCAGGAAAAATTTCAGGATATGAATGAGAAATTTACCTAAGAGATACATGTTATAAAAAGAATCAAACAAAAATAATGGAGTTGAAATTTTATTGAATTAAATGCTATATATATTTGAAAGTTTCAAAAACAGACTAGCTCAAGCAGAAGAAAGCATCTCAGAACTTCAAGAAAGATCTTTTGAAATAATCCTGTCAGACAAAAAAAAAATACAAAAGAATGAGAAAAGCCTTTGTGCCATATGAGACCATAGAGCAAATAAATATTAAAATTATTAGGGTCTGAGAAGGTGAAGAGTCAATGAAAATGTTAGAATACCCATTTAACAAAATAACAGAAGAAAAATTTCTAACTCAAGCAAGAGATTTAGATGTCCAGATGGAGGAAGCCCTAAATCCCCAAATAGATACAATACGAAAAGGTCTTCTCATGGGTCATTATAGTCAGACTTTCTAAAAGCAAAGACAAAGGAACAATGCTAAATATAGCAAAAGAATAAAAGAATCTCCATTAGGTTATCCAGTTTCTCAGCAGAATCCTTATAGATCTGGAGAGAATGGGATAATATATTCAAAATGCTAAAAGAAAAAAAATTTACTTTAAGTAATATCCCATGAATCCCATCTATGATATATGAAAGAGATCAATGATATATTAGTATGCCAAGTAATTTTATTCTATTGCCTTATAGACCTAATGCCAGGGTCATTATATTTAGGAACTCTGACATTATATGCAACTCAAGATATCCTATTTCTTTGTGTGTTTCTATTCTTAAATATAGTCCACAGAAAAGTGACTCCTTTAGATTTATTACCACTTAGAAAAAAATACACAGTTTCACATTTAGATTTTACTTCTCAGGATATTTCTTGTTCTGCCTACAGAATGTAAGCTAAGTAAAACAGCCACTTGTATCTTATATTTTTTTTGCAGTGCACCTAAGGCCAACCTATTATGGAACATGTAGTGCTCACTTCAAAATTTAAATTAATGACATCCAGTTTTTGAATTGCTTTTATCTCAATGCCTCCCATTTCCTACCTATCTTCATCTTATATAATCCCAATAAAAGAACTTTAATAAAAAGAAAATAAGCACTCAAATATTTTATTAAAACTTCACAATATTAGTAAATATTGGTATGTAAAGTACTTTTAATATTTTTCAGATAAAAGACAAAAGGAAATGCTTCAAATATTTACAAAGGCTTCAAACATTTTCATAAAGTGGAAAGGATGTCATACATTGGTACCTTCAAAATTAAAAGATATTTTATTAATTTCCCTCTTCATTTGCGCAACTTCAACAAATATTTTTAAGCTTACCAAATAAATAAAATAGATATACAATTCTTAAGTCTAAAAATCCTTATAAATTTTTATAATTGGAAAGAATTGCATATTTTGAATTATGGTATCTATATTCAAACCTGTACTGGGCTGAGAAAAAAGGCATAAAAATCCAGTTTTTATTGGTATTTTAGAATCTGGTATTTCATAAATCAATCTGTTATCCTAATAGATTTATGAAATATGACTTTCCTTTCTGTTTTTCTTTTCTTTTTGTTTTTTGTATTGTCACCTTTTATTAGTATGTAAAATATTTTTAATATTTTTAAGATGAAAGACATAAGAAAATGCTTCAAATATTTAGAAATGCCAAAAATATGTTGTAGGTCTCTATAAAATCACTTTTTATGATTTTTCCACCATTACATATTCCCAGAAATTATAAATATTATTCAATATTTGTGTGCGTGTGTGAATTTATAAAACCAACAAAATGTCCTTGGTAAAAAGCAACAGAATATTAATCTTTGGCCCTGCTTCTTGGGATTTTGAAGACTTCCTAAATTAGAACTGTCAAGGATGGAATGGAGAGAAATGAGATAAATGAAAATGACCAAATACTCCCCCCCACCCGACTCTTTGGTTGATGGCGTCATCTATAGAAAGGAATCTATAACTGCACTTTTCTCCTCTCTGATGGGCCAGAGGTGTAAGATGGATTTATAAATATGCTACGATGGACATGGGATGAATCATTTATTGCTGCCTCCTCATTTATGACAACTTAAATGCTACGCTGTTAGGGTTTGCTTTTTTCCCCTGCAAAGTTTCTCTTCTGCAAATTTTTTCTTCTTCAGCAATTTCATGCTGGGATGTTGTTTTCCTTTCCAGTACCTACCTAAAATTTTGTTAATCTAGTTACATTTATAAATGGACAACACACATTAAACTATTTCATAATGGACTTTTACTGTCTACTTAAAAGCTGACTTGAATTTGATGAGATGAAAATAATTTGTGCATGTTAATTTTTCCAAAACAGTGAAGGTAAATTATAATAACACCACCACAAAGATCCTATTTTTTGTTTAACACATAATGAGCTTAAATTAATTACTCAAGAGCAAAACAATGAGTCATGATGTTGTGTAAAAAATTGCATGCTCACAGATTATGTTCCATACTCTGAGAAAGTTAAACCTATTGGAGAGTTTATGATTTTCCTTGGGGATCAGTGTAAGCAAGGTGATTCTTTTGGAGGATTACTTTTACATAATGATACATAAACATTATTTGATGCTAAATAAATTCTGGCTGTCTTAAAACACAGAATATACAAATATTTAGCATTAGTGTTAAAGACTAAGCCCTATAGAATATAAAACTAGCACAAGCTTAAAAGAGGAAGCACTAGACTTCTTAAAAACTTTACACCTGCAGTGGGGTCATTATTACTTATAGTCAACATAGATAATCCTTTGTCCGTTAAGTGTTGGGTAGGGCAAAAAAATATGCCTTCATGTGTAGGAAATTTTGAGATGCTCTTTTCTAAGATATGCTGTTTTCTTACCATGATCAAAGAAAAAAAATGGCCCAAACATTTGCTGGGTTTATGTACACTGACAACACGATTATGTTGCTCAGATACACATTCTAGGAAACACACAATTAACTCTGCTTTATGCTGATTATTATAGACTCAAATACAAAGGAAGCAAGACACTGGTTTTACCCTCAAAATGTGGAAAGTCCAGTGCAGACAGAATTCATCAAGTAGATACTAAATAGTAAGTTAATCTAATGGGAATGTGACTGAAGTTCAGTGGGAAGATGAACTTCCCAGTTAGCCAGAGCATTCACAAAATACTGCACAGGGGAAGTAGTATTTGAGATGAGACTTGGATAAATGAAAGACAAAATGTACCTTTTCTGATAGTCAAACATTTGTGAGTTGGTTGTGGTCAGAAGAGTTACAGGGATGCCTGATGGGGCACAGGGGGACATGCCAGGGCTGTGACTATTGTGTTTTGAGAGAGCAGCCTGGGCGGAGGCAGCAGCTCGAGATTGAACGATATTGTGCATGCCGGGGTCATGGGTGTGAACAGCAGCCAAACTGAGGGAGACACCAAAGTTTAATCTGTACTTTTAAAAATGAGTCTCTTGAAAATGAGGCAACACTAAAGAATTTTGAGAATGGATATGAATGTAAATAATAGGAATTGCCTACTTCACAGGCAATTGCCTGTTGAATTTGATTTGATTATCCCTGAAGACTTTTCATTCTAACGTAAACCCACAGTTTATCTATTATGTCCTTAGGGAAAATAAGGTTTTAATTCAGAGAGGATATAAAACACCAACAACACATGGCAGCTATCACTGGTTACCTGGCCGAGAACCCTCTCTCTTTTTCTCCTTCCTAGTAAGAGGACTTGAAATTTTTTAGAGTTAAATTTTTTTTTTCTTTTCCTGGCAGCCTTGAGCTTACATGGAACAGGACTTATTTTCAGCTGCAGAGGGTGAACATGGTTGTCTAACCTAACAATAATTGATCCTTTTAGGTTAGGGCACAGGGCAAGTTTGATTAAAGAGAAGTGAAGGGATGTGGATGGAATTATCCTAAAAGCTTCCTTAAATCTTAAAAGGCAAAGGAAGAAGGCAGAGGTTCTCCCCCCACTCCGCTGTGTATCTTGTTTCTGGATGTAAAACCTATAATCTCAGCAGACATCTTTCAATACCGTGGGCAGCAGGCCAAGGACAAACTCTTGACAGGGAACAAAGATGGAAAGAACATAGGTCCTTGATGATGTCAGTGGGTCACCCTTGAAATTCCACAACTGCTTAACTTCTTGTTTGGTGAGTAATAAACCATTCTTAGAGCCTAAGCAAGTTGGTTTCCTGTTACTTGTGGCCAAAGCATCCAAATGATAGAAAAATTAAATTTAAAGCTTGAAAGGATTCAAAATGTACATTGCATATCCTCCTTGGTTTTTATTTGAACATTTGGAAGACCTGAGAGAATGAATTACGTGTCAGATCACATGACTGATTATAAGTCAATCACTTAACTTCCACAAATATTCTGTTTCCTCATCTTTAATACATTTCATATATTCATTTTTTAATTGTAAAAAAAGCTTTCTTTCATTTGTATAAAATCTTCCGGAAGCGTGACTTGTAATACGTGCATTTACTGAGACCATAATACAGTCTGTCTCAAACTTTTGTAGTGATCCACGTACTGATTAATACCTGACTGAAAATATGGACTCTTTCTTTCTAGCTTTGTCCAATACATGAATAGTTTAGACATTAACCATTCAACTTCAGCAGTGAGGAAATACACGCTATTTACAACTCACTAGTTATACCTTTATGGATTTACAGGTTTTTCTCCCTACTCTGTTCTCTCTCCCACTCTGTCTCTCTCTGACATTCCACACACTTTCTTATCATCATGTGCTATGTCTATGACCCTTTAATTATACCTTACTGGGAAGAAGCTCTTAGCTTTCCCCTGATGGATAACTTTGGATGGGGTAACAATCATGTATATACAGCATAGAGAACTAACTAGGGAAGACTCTTTTGTAGTAAGAGGATGACCACAGATCCTGCACTCTCCAGCACAGCAAATGCCTTAGACTCCCTGTTGACTGTCTCCCAATACTCGCCCATCTAGTACATACAGATGCTCATGGTGCTTTTTTGAATTAAAGAGTGCATGGCCGTTTGAAAATGGGTGTCTACAAGGAGTGGTGAGCAAAAGAGAGGAAATGCAATCGGTATATAGCACACCCCCGGTGGAAGTCTTCAACTACAACTTGAAATTTACCTTAGAAATGCAAACTGTGTAACCTAATCATTTGTACCAGGGAATATTAGTTGAGAAAATAGACTTTGTTCATTTTCTAAATTTATCAATAAGTGTTCGTGATACCAATTTTAAAGTCAATTATCTTTCTTAATTCTTACTCTGCCATTGTCGTCATCTTTATCAAATAATAATAGTAATAATAAAACCCATCATCTGTTTGAATTCGGCTACTGCCCTTATGATTTTTGGAATTTATTCGTGTAATTAGATTGAATTAATTAATAACACAATGATTTCTATGGAGCAGAGGAAAGCAAAATAGTATTTAAAGGAAGAAACTAGTCCACAAAGTAAAGATTACTTTAAAAAATACCTTTGAGTTTCAAGTTCATAAAAAGGCAGGCACCAAAGATTGGTATCAAGTGATAACCGTGGCAGTTTATTAATAGTCTGTCATGTAAAGCTGACATATTAGAAGCTGAATGCTGCTCAGCTTTACAATGAAATCCCATCCATTCTATTGCTAGCAGAATTAAATATATTCTGTTGAAAGGCTTTACTAAGCTTAAATATGCTTTAAAGCTCCCCACCCTCCCGGAAAAAGCACTTTATTATCAACAAGTCAAATCAACAAAGTCTAATCTTGATTCTCCCAGATATCCACACTACATCAAACAGGGAGCAAGATAACATACGTATTTTTATAAAGGTTGCTAAAGTTTGCCTTTAGACAAATGGAAAAGTCTTAGCAACTAAATTACTTGTTTCTGACATGTTGGGGCAGGGTGAAAGGTAGATATAGTGTGGAAATAATATAGAGTAAGTATTAAAAGTTAAGCCTCAGGGATTCACAAATGGATAATTTATTTAATCAGAATTATGTGTGAGCTAGCCAGACAGGAACCTTCCATCCAAAGGTGTGTAAAGGTGATAATCCACATGTATTCAGACTAAAGGATTTAGGGGAGGCATTTTATAATAAGCAAATACGTGGCACATATCACTGAAACAGTTTTCATAAATATCGATTGAAAGTGCCCATCAGAAGTAGAACTCCTATTTCTCTATATTTTTCTGCAAAAAACACCCCTCAAAACAGTACTTTAACAGTTCTAGGTACTCAATCAATATATTATTGAAAAGGAACCCCCAAACCTCGGTGATTATAGAGAATATGTTTG
The DNA here is from genome assembly GCA_963574655.1 of Perodicticus potto. Taxonomy (NCBI): domain Eukaryota; kingdom Metazoa; phylum Chordata; class Mammalia; order Primates; family Lorisidae; genus Perodicticus; species Perodicticus potto. The sequence goes on from CAUYRH010030928.1 coordinate 44,499, forward strand.
CATCCAATAATTGTTCTTAAAATCAAACTTCATTTAGATCACATTTTAGTCATATATTTTCTTAAATATATTGTATTTTCCTATTTGTTTGCTGGCTGCCTTTCCAAAGGATGTTTATGTTTTCAGATAAAGCTTTTATCGTGTAAATGAATCTTTGAATTTTGACTTCAAATAATTCATATTACACCATTCAATATGTTTATATTTCTTCACTTTCCACTACTTTCCTTTATGAAGGGTGTTAGTTGCATGTCTGTGAACTTCATTTGTACTCATCCCTATCATCATTATGAGAAGAAATTAAAGGTGTTTGTTCGTTAATGTGTGTGTGTGTTTTGGCTGGGGCTGGGCCTGAACCCACCACCTCCAGCATATGGGGTTTGCGCCTTACTCCTTTGAGCCACAGGCGCCACCTGAAATTAAAGTATTTTTAACTGGCATCAATATCTATATTCAGGATTTTCCGCTTCACCTATTATTTACCTTCAGGGACATTGAAATAAATCCTGAAAGGTTTATTCTTGTAACCTATGCTTTATTTCTCAAATAAGCTTGTTAGTTTTTTAAATTTTGGATGGCTAATAGAGGTTCAGAAGTATTAGTGCTACTTAAAGTCTCAGAACCAATCTTCCAGACTCGGAGGCAGCATTCTGCGTTTCACCTTTGTTCCCCCTGCTTTCATTATGCTGCGGAGATTGATAACAGAGCAAACATGAAAATCACCCCATTAGCTTTTAATTAATATACTCTGTATTTCATCATCTTTGGCTACTTAAAATAAGTAAAAAGGTTTAAAAAGAAAACAGGGGCCGGGTGCAGTGGTTCACACCTGTAATCCTAATTACCTGAGCTCACAGTTGGAGACCAGCCTGAGCAAGAGAGAGACCTGTCTCTAAAAATAGCCAGCACTGTGGTGGGCGCCTGTAGTCCCAGCTATTCGGGAGGCTGAGGCAAGAGAATTTTTTTAGCCCAACAGTTTGAGGTTGCTGTGAGCTATGACACCACTGCACTCTACTGAGGGCAACATAGTGAGACTCCATCTCAAAGCAAAACAAAATAACCAAAATCCTTTGAAACAAATCCTCTGTGTTTCAAATGTCCAAATATATGAATTAATGAGATTTCATTTTATTTTAGTCTCAAGGAATTTAATCTATAACCCTCAAAATGTCTTTCTTTCTTTCTTTTTTTTTTTTTTTTTTGTAGAGACAGAATCTCACTTTATTGCCCTTGGTAGAGTGCCATGTTGTTACAGCTCACAGCAAACTCCAACTCCTGGGCTTAGGTGATTCTCTTGCCTCAGCCTCCCGAGTAGCTGGGACTACAGGCACCCGCCACAACGCCTGGCTATTTTTCTGTTTTGCAGTTCGGCCGAGGCAGGGTTTGAACCCACCACCTCGGTATATGGGGCCGGCGCCCTACTAGATGAGCCACAGGTGCCACCCCCCCTCAAAATTTCTTCATCAGGTTTTTTGAATATTGTGAAGATTTGATATATAATAACTAGTTATTAACAATAACATATCATCCAGTTTGCCATTGCACTTTCATTATGTTGTGAGTTACTGTGAAGTTATGACATGATTTAGATTAAAGACTCAGAGAGGAATAGAAACATTCTAATTGTGATATGTGCAGGCTGAAGTTACTACACTTTTCATTCAAAAATAATCATTTAATATCATTATGTGTCATTACATCTCCAAAAATTTTAATTATTACAAAGAAAAATCAAAGCATTTAAGTCAAGATTATTAGTTTATGAGAAAAACATATGCAATTTAAAAAACATGCATAATAGGACAAACTATGGAAAAAATATAACATTAACATAATTGACTCAGAGTTTGAAGAAAGAAATACTGACTTCTATGCCACCCTTCCTATCATTCACAAAGCAGATATGTGATGCACTGTTGTTTTCCATGGAAAAATAAAATCTTACTAAAGTGTAGAAAATAGTATTTTCTAGTTAATACCTCAGGCTGTATCATTATGACTATTATATGCTTATGTAATCTGTTAAACATAATATTTTAAAAGCAATCAATAAATTTGAACAATAATTTGATTTGAGTGCCTAAAAGTTAGCCTAATATTCTGAGAGTTTTAATGTTTCTTTAGAATATTTATATTGCATACTTTTGGTTCATTTAATAAAATGTCATAAAATAAATTATCATAATTAATTTAGGATTAAAGTAAAATAATTTTGCTATGCTGTTGAATTTTTCTTTCAAAATTTTGGCCATGTAATGTTTTTGTGGTCTCAGAAACTTATAATGGGTTACGCAAAACGGTATACATTAACTTAACAAAATATTACCAGGTGCTTATCTTAACAGCTATATTACATTATTAAACAAACATAAGTATCATTCTTTATATTTAAATATTAATCTTACAATAAAATATTAAAATATACACAAAGTAATTTCTATCTAACAAAATGTATCTAGCTACCTCTCAGAACAATATAATGTTTGGAGACCAATAAATACAAAACTTTAAACAATAAAGAATTGGTAAAAACCACAGGAAAATGTCTTAATGACAACAGGCCAAGGCAAATATCTCTTAAGTAAGACACAAAAAGCTTTGATTATAGAAAGGGGAAAAAAACTAATAAACTGGAATAAGTCAAAATTAAGCTCTATTCATCAATAGACACTGTCAGGAGAGTAATAAGAAAATCCACCAAGAAGTTGAATGTACAGTGTAAATATCTAGTGGTGTTCTGGTAAATGTTTCACAAGATCTCCAGAAAAAAAAAAAAAAAAAAAAAAAAAAAGCCCAGAGTTTTGGTATTTCCCTAAGTAAGTGGTATAAACACTTTTACAATGGCAGATTTTCTATCTTTGTTTTTCTTTTTTTATTTTAATAAGTTTAGAGGTATAAGTTGAGTTTTGTTACATGTACAGTGGTAAAATTTGGGCTTTTCGTATGCCCATTACCCAGGTAAGGTACATTGTACCTTGCAGGTAATTTTTCTTTCCTCATCCACACCTATCTTTTTGCCTTGTGAGTCTCCAGTGTTCATTATACCACTTTGCTCTGTGTAAGCATAGCTTAGCTCTCACTTAAAAGTGAGAACATGTGGCATTTATTTTCCGTTCCTAAGTTCCTTCACTTAGGATAATGGCCTCCAGTTCCATGCAACTTGTTCCAAAGACTATTTCATTCATTCTTACTACCATGGCAGATTTCAAACTCTCATAATTCTTGGCACTTTAGTAATTGACTATTATTAGGTAGTTTTAAATCCTCTGTTGATATATATAACAGGGACTCACCCCACTGTATATCTCCAACAGAGGATTTATATATTCTCTAAAACCCAATAAAAAGTAAAGATTAATAGAAAACGGGCATAAGTCCTAAGACACTTAAAAAACAAAGAATATCCACGTGTAAAGTAAGCATGAAAACAAGTGTTTAATACATCAGTCTTTAAGAAATTCAAATTAAAATACTCTTATACACACAGAAAAATGTCTAAATTAGGGAGAAAAATCTCAAGTGTTACTTACTATAGTAGTTTCTGAACACTCATATACCTGTTTTCAAAAACTAATGGCTGCTTTGGAGAACTGTCAGTACCTGCTAAAGCAGGACATGTGCATATCCTATATACCCCAAAATGGTATTCATATGCTCCCTAAGAGACAAGATCCTGATATCCATGTCACCACTATTTGTAGGTGCCAAAGTTGGGAAGATACTTAAATGCTCACCAATGGACGAAAGGGTCCTCAATTTGGTATGTTCACACGGTTGACTACCACACCGAAATGAACGTGAGGGATTTACCACCAGACACAACAACAACCTCACAAACATAATGTTGAACAATGGAAACAAAACAGTGCCTACTGTGTAATTTATAGAATACAAAAAGGAGGCATAGTATACACCTTAAAGTTAAGACATTGCTATGCTCTCTGGGTATGGTGACTAATAAAGAATATAACAGGAGCTTCAAGTTATACTAACAATTTATCTTTTCCAGTTTTTAATTTATGTGAGTGGTGGTATATGAATGGATCCATTTTGTAATAATTTACTAAGATTGTACACTTAAAATATGAATAATTTTCTATGTGTATATTTACATAAGAAAGTTTAAAATATTGGAGATAATAGTAATTTTTTTTGATCGTTCCATTTTATAAGTTGAAATAATTCTGTAAAAAAGTTCACTCAGGTATATTTATATAATATAACTTATAACTTAATAGCATACTTCTTGCTTTTTGGGAATAAAATCATTACTTTATGTGCATCTAAATAATTAATCAAAATTTCTTTTATCAGCAGAATCCTCTGATAGGTCTGAGGAATTTCACTTGGCTTTGATATGACACCTTTTTTTAATAATACTATGTTGATTGTTTCTAAAAAAAGTAATCAAATGTATACCTTCAAGTTCTTAGAGATATTATTGTTCATATCACTTTAAATACCTTCCTCAAGATACATTTCAAGACTATATGGGCAAATAAACTAAAGTTTTAATCAATTGCCTTTGTGTTTCAAAAATATTACTCTCAAAATATAAAATGTATAATACGAATGCATATATTACCTGGATTTTATATATTGATTACACTGCTAAGACTTCATTGTGTGTACTATTAAGGAACAGAAAAACTCTGAAAGTTGTCTCATTAGAAATAAACTTTACCAGCTTCACAGTAACACAAATAAACACATGTTTATGTATATTCTATGTTAAGTGATTGTTAGTATAAATCAGATTCACGTTTACAACAAATACTGCTAAATGAATTTTACCACAGAAGTTAAGAAATAAATAATGCATAAAAATTTCCATAGAAGTCACTTGTTGTTTCTTATCATTTTATTTCCATAGTTATTTATTCTACTTTAACTCCCTGAAGCTCTAACATCAAGCTTTCAAAGAAGAACCCAATTTTGATAAATCTTGACAGATGATAAAATACATTTTACTTTCAATAACTCATTGCCTCTATTCATTGGCATCAAATAGACTTCAGAATGAAAAATTTAATATATAAAATTGTCATTCATGTCTAAAAACCTTTTTTTCCTATGGTATAAATCTTTACCTTTCTGAATTATGCCTCCAAATTCACTTAGAAACCTATCAAAGACAGTGTCAAATAACTTTATTACTGTCCTCTACCCAAAACATAAACATTCTGAAAGAAAACATCATAGAGTTCCTTTAACATTCGTGGTAAAATATCAAATAAATTGTCCCAATTTCTTCTACTTTTGAATACTGGACATTATAAAACAGAGGCAATAAAAAGAAAATAACTCTAAAATTAGGTATATTAGTTATAATCTTACCATAAACTCACAGGTTAGGAATTCAAAGAAGCAGTTCACTACCCTGAGACCTAGAAAAGTATAACCAGAAAAATCATTTATTAGTACAGTATTCAATTGTCAGGCATACACCATAAAATAATAGTTATTCTGTATTATAAGAAATTATCATATGAGCAAGTAATGTACATTACACATGACAAATATTTTTGACTATACTTTTGTCTAAAATAGCAATATCAGTTATTAGCTTTCACCAAACTATTATGATTTAGGGTTAATTACACATAAAAATGTGATTATCATATTATAATCTCATTTTCATCTTTATTTATCTGTTTTAATCATTATATGATATAAAAATCTCCATAAACATATTCTATAAAATTGTATCATAATTTTAAAGGCAGAGTACTCCATAGTTCACTGTAGTTCCTAAATTAAGGTATTTGATATAATAATAACATGACATTGTTTATTTTCTTTAAAATAGGTCACTTGTTTACTTTCTGTTTATTTCATAGTTGTAAAACTTTTATCATTTTGATGCAATGGTAACTTACTAATTAACATACTGGAAATTTGTTTAATTCTAGATAGATACTATTCTATGTGCACAAAACAGCAAAATAAAGATTCAGTCTCTACCCTCTCCCCTGAATAAAGAAATCAGTTTTGGGCAGTGCCTGTGGCTCAGTGAGTAGGGTGCCAGCCCCATATACCAAGGGTGGTGGGTTCAAACCCAGCCCCGGCCAAACTGCAACAACAACAACAAAAATAGCCGGGCGTTGCACAGGCACCTATAGTCCCAGCTGTTTGGGAGACTGAGGCAAGAGAATCACTTAGGCCCAAGAGTTGGAGGTTGCTGTGAGTTGTGACATCACAGCACTTTACCCAGGGCAACATAGTGAGACTTTGTCTCAAAAAGAAAAAAAAAAAAAAAAAAAGAGAGAGAAATCAGTTTTATTTGTGAACTCTTAAGAAAACTCACAAAAAACTGGTAGGTCTATCAGAAGATGTTCTATTGAATGATGTCTACTTAAAGACAATATAATTTAATAAAAGAGATATTTTAAGTGAATTTATTATGTCAATGTCTTATTGGTTGGTATTGTTTTGGAGGATATGTTCTGCTCAGGTATCAAATATAATGTATGAAATCGTCTCAACTGGTTCCTACCATAATTGAAGGAAACGTTATACAACATTCATCCAAAGTAGATATACTTACCTCTTAGAAGGGATTATTACGTGTAGTAGTGAGTCTGACATTATAAGGAACCACTTGGTCGAGCGCAGTGGCTCATCCTGTAATCCCTGCTGTCTGGGAGGCCGAGGCGGGTGCATTGCCCAAGCTCACAGGTTTAAAACCAGCCTGAGCCAGAGCAAGACCTTGTCTCTAAAAGTAGTCAGCCATTAAGGTGGACACCTGCAGTCTCAGCTACGTGGAAGGCGGAGGCAAGAGGAAATTTTAAGCCCAAGAGTTTGAGGTTACTGTGAGCTATGATGCTATAGCACTCTACCCATCTCACAAAGTGAGATTCTCTTTAAAAAAAAAAAATTATATATATATATTTTTTTCTATAAATATATATAGAACTTCTTAAGGGGTGAAGTAAAAAGTTGCTAATATTCATTTGATGAATGTTAGAGAAAAACTAAATATCACTATCACAGAAGTGCAAATATTTACTTCAAAATTTGTTGTTCCTATTCTGCATATTGAAATGCATGTGTAGAATGAAATCTTCCACCATGAATGCTCATATTTTCTTGGCCATAGTCACAGAGCCATTAGTAACAGAGACTTGATTATATCCCATGGCTCTGATTATCCATCCATTGGGTTTCACTCCAGTTAAAGGCAGTGTTCCAGATCTTAGCATTCTCAAGTTGGTGGGCACTATTTACTAGCCTGCTAAAGATGTTGCCTCTACTGCCCATTCATTTTGCAAATCCTAAATGCACATGGCTTAACCTGGTGGCCCTCCCAGGCTCATTCTTCTAGTATGGACTTCTGCTTTCCTTTTCTTGATGGAGCAAAGGATAAGATGATGATTTTTGTTAAAAGGGAAATCTCTCCCAACATCTAGTGTGATCTGAAATGCTTTTACTTGAAAAAGTGAACCAAGGAAGTATAGTCACCTACCTTCCTGCCATCCCTTTTTATCTAGAGGTTCAGTAAATTAAATTTTGGCCAAATTTCAAACATTTGGTGTTAGAATCAACATTTGGTTGATGCTAAATATTGCCATTGTAGAATGAACTTCTTAGACACAAAAATTAAAATTTTACTTGTTACTATCATTTCATTATTAAAAAGTTTAAATTCATGTTTTAAGATTTTGAAATGATAGTATAGAAATAATAACTTAGCACGCTCAGATGCTATGTTACTCCTTTAGGCACTGTGTTTAATATCTGCAGTGCTAAATTGATACTTTTAACTGAATAATAGAATTTCAGTATAAAAAGCACATATATGGCGATTTATGTCTTTCTAGAAGGCTTCCCTTTGTTTGAAAGTGAATTTAGAGTGCCTGTGGCTCAAAAGAGTAGGGCACCAGCCCCATATGCCAGAGTTGGCGGGTTCAAACCCAGCCCCAGCCAAAAAAACTGTAAAAAAAAAAAAAGAAGAAAAAAAAAAAGAAAGTGAATTCAGATATTAATGATGAATCCAAAGCACATCCTTATTTCTGTTACTGACATCGTTTAGCTCATTAAACATGTTGGGCATGCAGATTGAACATCACTAAACATATTTATATTCAGGAATTCCAGAAGTGATATAAAAGGCATTTGTTTGGTTGGCCTCCCAAGTTCAAAACCAAGGCACAGAGGTGATTTTATACTTACAAGAAGGCCAAATCAGAAATACTGTTTAATGCAACTTTAATTTATCTTTTTCAATGATTTTTGAAGCTTGACTCAGGAAAGGATACTGAGTACTCACATATATTTAAAGAGAAAAAAGTTAATTTTATCCGGCCATGCATAAATAACTATTTTTAGAGTAGATGCTTATGATGAAGGACTGGTTACTAAATTGTCAATGAAACTGACATTAGGTTAGAGTTTTATCCATTGTATATATCAAGAAGTTGTATTTCACTAAGATTCTAGATAAAAGAATTTGATCAGATATACTTTCCACATTTGTTCTAGCTATCTTCAGAGGAATAATCCTTCAGAAACTACTAGGCTATGCCAAGCAAACTTCAAACAAACTTATTAGTAATTTTATAATTCTGATAAATAAAATTACCATGTCAAAGAAGGAACAGTTCAAATGTATGCTTATATAACTGTCAAATTTCTATGGATTTCTTGAAAAGTTGTACTTGAATTAATATTTCTGAAGATAAATTAGTATCATTAATGAAGGGATTTACTGGGTATCTGACACTAGGTGTGGAAAATTTCATGAAATTGGCATTTCACGTGGTTAAAGGGAATTAGAATGCATTTTATTTTCTTCATTTGATTTTTTAGGGAGTTCAGATATTTGAGGGACAGAAAAGGTTTAATTTAAAATGATTTGGAAACCTAAAAATAATTAAATAATTTTCAATAATATTTTTAAATAATTATAAATGCTTCAAAATAATTAACTGGATAATTTAAAAAATATATTATTGAGTTTAGGAAATTAATAATTAATCAGTGACAAATAAATAGTACCATGATAGGATTTATACATTTTATCTCATGTACCCTCATTTGTTGTTCATTAAAATTTCATGTGTTAAAGATTATTTTCTACATTTTCAGATAGGAGACTATATGCTAGCAGTGGCCTGAATAATCTCCATAAAAGCTATATCACTAGTACATTGTGGAGTCCAAATTCAAGCTGTTTCTTTCTTTTTTTTTTTTTTTTTTTTAGAGACAGAGTCTCACTTTATTGCCCTTGGTAGGGTGCCATGGCATCACAACTGACAGCAACCTCCAACTCCTGGGCTTAGGCGATTCTCTTGCCTCAGCCTCCCAAATACCACGTAGCAGGGACTACAGGTGCCCGCCACGACGCCTGGCTATTTTTTGTTGCAGTTGGGCCGGGGCCGGGGTCGGGGTCGAACCCCCCCCACCTTCGGTATATGGGGCAGGTGCTCTACCTACTAAGCCACAGGTGCTGCCCCCGAATTCAACCTGTTATTAATTAAATTCAGAATCTCAATTGTCATATACCAGGAAAGGAAAGTACTAACAGATAACGTTAACAGAATACATATGCATGCCAGGTCTAAACGTTTTAATGTTTTAACTCACTTAATTCTTGGGTTAATTTATTTCTACTTTATGGATGAAAACTGAGCCTTGAGGATGTTATTATTTATCACAGTATTTGATGATCATGCAGTATTTTCGCAAGTACTATTTCAATGAACATGCATCCATTATTTTTTTCAGGTTTAAGGCTCATGTAATTACACATTGATTATGATTCTAGTATCACCTTGGTCAATCCTAGGTACAGTAACAGTTACATAGATTGCACACACACTATGAGACAGCACGTACATCAGAAGTTTCATTTCACGTAATCCCTATAGGAATACTACCAGGTATTAGAAGCATCATTACCACACATGTGTAGGCCTCCACAAAAAAGTTGAGACGCATTCTTGAGATACTTTTCTAAGAAGAATCTATTATTTAATAAATACAGTTTTTCAGGAGAAAATGCTTTGAAGTTGGGCTTTAAGATAAAAAGGTAACAGAGGGTTTGGGAGGGTTTGAAAAGATTGGGAAGTGCTGTTT
>CAUYRH010030930.1:0-24881 GCA_963574655.1 Perodicticus potto
GGGTCCCTGTGGGACCTAGCAGTGTGTCTTTCTGGTCATCAAACGCTGAGATCCACTTTTCTGTGGAATTTTTTTCCCAGTTAGGTTTTGTGAGTTGCGACCTGCTGTCCTCCCTGTGGGAGGGGCCGGCTGCCCCTCCGCCGTTCAGGGGGAAACAGTTTACAGCAGTTTCCACGGTTATGAACTATATTTCGAACACAACAATCCACCAAATCACTGTGCAGTTGCCAAGTGCTCATCCACTCCGACAATTCACACGGCAAAAGGTCCAGTACTCCCTCCCTTTCACCTGCTGACTGGAGAGTGATGAACTACGGAACCGTCACCACTGCCGTCTTCCAGCTTCCCCCGCAGTGAGTGTATTAAACCACAAAAATACATAGAACTGAACATCACACATGTGTGGGGAGGTAGGCACTAAGATGCTAGTTCATATTTACATTGCTAAATTTAATAGAGAGGTTTTTCATGCAAAACAATCAACATTTAAATTCAGAGAAAGTCCAGATCTACAGTGTAAAAATATTTAGTTAAGAGACTAACCTAAATTAAAATATCCCCTTCCAAATACCCAAAAATGATGAGTCACTGAGATGAATAGATTATCTGCACACTTCAAGTTTAACAAGAGCTGCCTAAAATAATGTATCATGGTATTTTAAGACTTTTTCAATTAAAAAATGTTTAACATAATCATATAAGCTAACTACATATTGTTAGCTTAAATAAAAAGACTATAATTCAAATTCAAAAGTAGGTATTCTTGTTTTACTGAGACAATGGGAAAAACAAACAAACAAAAAAAAAACACTGTTGCTGATCACCAGCTAAGCACATTGCTGGGTTGCTAACCAAGCCTCTTCCTAGAAGAAATGAATAATGTCCATGGTGCCTGGAAAACCAAATTGCCTAGGGCCACCTTCTAGAATACTATGCAATCTACTTCTATCAGCTCAGTTGTATGTTTACCAGGAATGTGTACAGTACATCTGTTATTGAACCTATCATACTTGCGAATATATTTACATGATTTAAGCATAAAATAAACTGATGAAATATGCTGAAGAAAATAGAGCCATTGCTTCCATAACTTCCTTGGAATGATGAGATAAATCCAAGTGATGAGACTGATTGGCTTTAAGTTACATGCAGAAGAGAAATGTTTACAAGGTGAGAAAAAATGTGGTAAAATTCCAGAAGACTGTGCCTTAGATTGCTTTGTAGGCATCCACATTTTTACTCCACTTTGAAGAAACTATATGCAGTACTCTATGGGTATCATATGTAAGAAAACGTAGAGGTGGGACTCCAATTAGTAAATTTTTATTCAAGAAGGGTCTAGAGATCCAAACGAAAAAAAGAAAAAAAAGGAAAAATCAAACATTTTAACGTCCTATGTTAAAAGAATATATTTAAATTGTATTTAACATTTTCTAATGTAAAATGTGTTGCTTTTACTGTTTCAAATAATCAACTACATCTCATAACTGATCTGAGTAAAAAGATTTTTATTGTAGTATGTGTAAGCCTTGGGTCACTACAGGGAAGATCCTATAGATACTCAAGCTCTAGCCACCTGAGCCTCCCACTTTTGAACTTAGCTTTTATTTTAGTTTTGGATATTGTGTCTAAGAACTACAAGTGATCAGAGGGATGACACTCAGAGTCAAATTGTCTCAGTCAGTGATTCCTCTAGACGAGTGATTTTCAACCAGTGTGCTGTGTCACACTGGTGTGCCACGGGAGGCTGTGAGGTGGTCCACAAAAAATATTTTTAAATCATCAGTTAAATTATTTTTAAAAGAAGTTCAAAGCACAGTAAATGTTCTTTTGTATTCTTTTTATTTTGATCAGTATAGTTTAAGTGTGCTACAGAAGCTTAACTATAGGTTCAAGTGTGCCATGATATTGAAAGGTTGAAAAATATTGCTCTTAAATATGTCTTCTTGCTGATGTTTCCAACCACCAGAAACACATCAAGCAGCTGGTACGATAACAAATAGTCCTCACTGCTCTTTGGGTATCATGTGTCTCCTGACCTTTGGGTGTCCAGAATTCCTCTCATCTAAATTCTCAGGCTGCTTGAAGGGCAGAGGGCATCTATTGTCTTTTAGAATGGGAAGAATGCTCCAAAGAGAATGTCTGGAGAAAAACTCACTGTTCTAGAAACAAAAGATTTCACATGTCCTTAGGCTGGTTCAAAAGCACGCACCTTCTCCCATTGTGCACAGAGATTCACATCCTGGCCTGAATACACCCCTGCCATGTTTGTGTTCATGCTGGTTCCCATCATTTTTCAGTTCTCTACTCTTCACCATCACTGCCTGAGGTCCTCCCACCTCTGTTTCACATCTGCATTCCCACTCTCCTGACTGCTCACTTTCAGTCAACAGCTCTGTCAGTTCTCACCAGATCTATCCACTCCCCATTGTTTTTGGTTTTCTTAGAGGCAGAATCTCACTCTGTCACCAAGGTTAGAGTTCAGTGGCCTGATATAGCTCCCTATAGCCTCAAACTCCTAGCTCAATCAATCCTCCCACCTAAGCCTTCTAGAATTATAGGCACACAGTACCATACCTTGCTATTTTAAAAATTATTTTGATAGAAACAATGTGTCACTATGTTACCCAGGCTGGTCTTGAACCCTTGGCCTCAACCAATCTTCCCACCTCTACTTCTTTCAGTGCCAGAGTTATAGGTATGAACCACTGTACCTGGCCTACCTAAGCCATGTATCTCATTTTACATGAGGTAACACAGTTAAGAACATAGCCCATTAGCACATCAAAGACTTCTTAAATAATAGAAATGGTTGCTACTCTTGGGGTGATGTCAGGAATGACTTACTGCCCTACGGCCCCTTCTTCGCCTTATTAAAATTCCAAACAGGCAATTGGTGTCTTTCCAGCCATCAGATCCCTAGACTAGATTTTCTCACAACCAGAAGGAAATTGGGCTTGTTCTACTTCTGACATGCCATTCTGAGCATCCTGTTGCCTGTCTTCACTTTGAAGATGGCATACATGACATCATTTATATACTGCTTTTCTAATTTTGAAAGGAATTTTAGGCATGTCAAATTAAGCACATACTAAATAATAATATTCAAAATACTACTAGTAATAAAGGCCACATATTGAGTGTATTCTATGCTAGAACTTGACTCACATTATCTCAGAAATCCTATGATTGTCATCCCAGCAAGAGGAAGCTCAGCATGAAAAACCCACCCACAGTCATAGGGAATGTGACCTCATTTATGTCAAATTTCCAATCCAAACAAAATACCCCCCAAAAGTCTCCAAACAGAACAGAACAGATAAACAAAATGTATAGTTTTTCTCTTGCCTGTCCTGTTTTTGCAATATCCAGTGGGGCAACAAATCACTAGAATTTGTCATTTTAGGATATTTTCACTAAAGCAGGCTATCTCACACAAACACTATCCTGGCATCTCTCTCTAGTTGCTCAGCTCGGTGGAATTTAACCTGTGTGCAAATAGCAGTGGGCACCACATGGTATTTAGAACTCAAGATGCTTTGGTTATTACATGGTATACGATTCTGACACTGCAGTAAATTATGATCCGGTGGGCACCACATGGTATTCAGAACTCAAGTTTACTTTGGTTATTACATGGTATATGATTCTGACACTCTAGTAAATTATTATCCAGCAAGGGCAAAATGTCACAAACTTCTTAGATTTGTAAAAAACCATTCAAAGAAGTCATCCTTTCTTAGAAATTTGCAAGTTTGCCCTTTTCGTTTCTGCTGTTGTTGACAGAGCTCACTACTGAACCTCTTTCAAAGCCTAATAAAGTAGAACTAGAATACTGCCTTTACCTGACATAGAAGGTAGAAAAGCAAAAAAATAAAATAAAATAAGGGAAAATGGAAGGCAATTTTCACCAGAAAGAACCCAAGTCTGAATATGTCACTGTTGCTCAGTCCCTGATCACCTCCAGCTTTAGCCTCTTCAGATGCTTTCTTGACTTTGCTACCAGTAAAGTTTGACCAAGTCACTTGCCTACTAATAAAGTAACAATGCAAGGAGTTTATTCACAAAACTGTACAACTTACTAAAATGTCTAGTAATTATTTAATAATAAATGTAGATTACTCTGCTTGCACATAAGTTCTTGGGAGCAACAGGGACTTCCATTCATTTATCAATGAAGTGGCTCACTGAATCATTTAAAAAGTGGGCTGCAAAAAACTGAAATCTTTAAAGACTCTTTAAAATTTTGGAATTTATTATTCCAAACTTCTTCTTAACCAACTGTTCCCTTATTGTTGTTCTTATTTACCATAAAGAATGGGGACAGGAAAAAAAAGAAAAAAGCACATCTAACCCATACAGAATACAATATAGAGAAACATTTTTAAAAAATACCCGCCTATGAACTGGTTAACAAACTAGGTTATTATCTTATAGAAGTCATCCTTGTAAATCTTAGGCCAATAAATAATTGAAGAGTTAATATTTGACCTGTGTGGGTATATAAATTAAGGCACTATTCTTTTTTTTTTTTGAATTATTTTTTGATGGGCACAGGGAGGTCTTTAAAAGCCCACCCAGCCACTGTGCTTCTGAAAGCTGATTCTTCTCTCTGAGAACCATTATTTTGCCTATCATTTTTCCTCTCAGTCACTCTTAAAAACCTATTTAAAGAAGTCATTCTTAAAGGGGTGGCACTATCTTTAAAAGAGATGTGATTCTCTCCTAATGCCTACTTGGTTTGTCATATTACTGAGGTAACTGATTCATTTTTCTAATTGACAAAGATTATTTTAAATAGGATCTAAAGTAATTCTGGTGGGGGGAGACTGTCCTATAGAAAAGGGAAGATCTTACCACCCCATTGTCTTAAAAATTTCTGCCCTCTAATTCATGAGATACAGCATCAATTTTATGGCTGAGGAGAAAATGCAACAAATTTATGGCTGAGGAGAAAACACCCTAATTCTGTTTATTGGAAAATGGGCAAGTGAACACAGCAATGCTTTCTTTACGCCATTCTATAGCCTTCCGACAGATATAGCTAGTTATCTTGGCCCTACCTGATGACTCTATCTGGATTACCATCAGTGCTCTAGAAAAGTGGTTATCAAATAGATGTTAAAAGAAGTATAACTTGAAGAACATGTTAAGACAGTTTCTAGGGGCCCTATCTCCAGAGATTCTGACCCACTAGGTTTGGTATGGCCCATGAATTTGCATATTTAAGAAGCTCATAGATGATGCCAAATGTTTTCCTGAGGACCACACTTTGAGAATCACGCATAGAATTGCGATTCCAAAGCACTCAAGGTAACTTCTATCACAGACTATATCTAAAATTTTTTCTTGGGTTGTTGTCATCTGTAGCTTTAAGAAGCAATCATAAGACACTTCTTACCAAAAGTCTTCAAAGAAATCACACTGCTGCAATGTCAGGCTATCTTCTTTATAAAAAAGGGGTGGGGGGAAGAAACCTAAAATAATGGCTCTTCATGTGGAACTGAGAGCAAGCTGTCTCTAGTTTGCAAAAGCCTATCTCATTCCTGATCCTTTGTCATTTCAGAGATGTGAGCAGTCTATGTCAGAAACGCACATCACACATTCCCAGGAAGCCACTCACAGGGCCAACTGTAATTTTATTTAAGCCTGTCTAAACTTGATTTTCTTATTTCCCCCCTGAAGGCATTCATGATTTTCTTTCTTTATGAAAAAGAATTTGAAGACAAAGAAACAGATGCGATTTCACCAAACTAGCAAACTGTAAGGCAAAAAAAAAAAAAAGAAAGAAAGAAAGAAAGAAAGCATTTCTATTTATATTCAGATTCCCTATTAACCCTCTACTCATCGTCCTATGCAAAGAGAAAATGTAAAACCATGGTATCGCCTTTCAAAACTGATTAAATGAAAATCCAAAAGCCACACCATTGATAACATCCATGCCTTTTGTGTGCAAATTCATATTACAGTGGTTGGAAGACCAAAAATCCAAGGAAAAAATAACAGATCTGCTCCTTCCTAAAAAGCAGCATTTGGAAAATGAAATGCCACAGCACAAGCTGACTAGTAATAATGTATTTTAATAGATCAATCCAGGAGAGAGGAAGAGAGATTAGTTAAGATAAAAACAGAAAATTTGAAAGCCCTGGTGTTATCCAAAGATGGCTGCTGCTAATCAGCTCCAGACTGAATTCCAATTCTGACAACATTAGCTGGGTCATCCTTGAGATTGGTTTTATTATTTTTTTCTCTTGATCTTATTTCTTGATGTGTCCAGTGACTTTGATTTGAATTACAGATTCTCTGGATGAAAAATTATAGAGACTCCAGATGATGTTATTGCCCACCCAAGATGGTTCATCCTTGTTTCTGGTAGGCAGTCTGAGATGGGGTGAGTTACCTTGATCCTATTTGGGATTGAGTTGACTCAAAGCTGGTTGATGTTTTGAAAGTTTCTATCTTCCTAAATTAATATAGTACATATAATTTAATGTGTATTAAATTAATATAGTATATATAATTACTAGAGTAAATATAATTCCTTCCTCAAGAAATAATATTTTTATTCTGAAATCTAGGTTCAAATATACACTTAAACCCTTAATCCATACAAGCTATATGACAACTATTTTGGTAAGAACTGACTGCAACTGTGATAATGTACATATTCCTTTCCAAACAAGACATCAACTAGTTCTCTTGGTTCAGTGATCTCCTTTAAGACAGAAATGTCAAGCAATTTTTGTAATCTGTCAGCAGTCCTAAAAGAAATTTCAAATAACCATAAATCAATGTTATAGTTTAGAGTACTTGAGATGCTCCAGATAAATATTTGATGATAGATGAACACTGGAAAGAGGAATGTTTTCATCTAATATAGCAATAAAAATATGACAAGACACCCACCCTTATATTTATCCGGGAGCAAGATGAGAATATTGTGGCTAGAATATCAGTCCAGTAGTTGCCAGTAATAGGCTCTGGTGGAAGAAAAGAGATGGATATTTAAATAGAGAAACCATCTGACTTAAGTCTTTCTGTGTAATATGATGTTCTTGATGAAGTTGTACATAGGAGGGATGCTGAAATAACCTCATTATTCCTATTATCATGTATTATCTCTGGGTCTTTTATTATTCATGAAGATTCATCTGCAGAAGAAAGTAAAAGAGCAACAATAAATTTTGTGTATCAAAAATGTTGGCTGGTCTGAGTGCAGTGATGTTTAGAACTAATTGGCCACAACCAATTACAGATTCCTTTGTTCTCTGCTCCACTTGACAAGCCAAAAAACAAACAAAAAAATCCCCCAAATGTTGATATCTTTCAGAATATTGCTCTGTTAGGAACTAGTCCATAAAGTAAGGAGCTCTCCACCAAATAGGTAGCGAGAGAACATGGCAGATTTGGGATGGGACCGTCCACGGTACCTGCTGACCTAAATTCTTCTAGGATTGTAACTGACTATAGCAGCAGGTCCCTCTTGAGAGGGCTTTAGTCTCTTTCTTAACATTCTGGTACTCCATGGGTGTGATTGCCTGATTATTAATAGCAAACACCTAGCCATTCACATGACCAGGACGTGGAAGGATTTCAAACACGACAAATCCTAACTACTTGATTTTCACAATTGATGAATTTCAGATTGAGTCATAACAATCACCAAAAATTTAGGCTTAAAAACAAACAAAAAAAGGACTTTATCAAATGGTATCTATATCAAAAGACAGGATCAAATTGTTGGAACTAATGGTCCCCCAAAAGTAAAAGAGCATTTCCTGTATGCAGCAGGCACTGTGCCAAGGACACACATGAAATCTGTTCATATTCACAATAATCCTAAGGTAAATCCCCTTTTGATGGATGCAGAAACTGAAACACAGAGTGGCTTAGTTATTTACTCCAGGTAGTAAGTGGTCGAGAGCCGACCTGAACTAGGTCTCAGGATACGATATCAGAAGCTGTAACCACATCGTTTTACTGGCCTCCCGGAGTGCACTGATCACTTTACTGTCTGTGGCATATTCCCCATACTTTAATAATACGACTGTGGAATATGGACATGTGCCTTTTCCTAGCTGCTCTTAAATTCTGAGCTTAATACGAAATTAATGACATCCTGGGAGCCATGATTCTTCCTAGTGCATCTCACTAAGAACATGGTTTATGAAATCTTTATATCTAGTTGAAATGTGTTTACTAAGTCTTGCCAGGAAGCTCATTTTATAGGGATATTACACATAGGCAAAATAAATTGCTACAGGGCTAAGAAACCTCATTCTAACCAGTCCTTTTCCTCCAAGTAATTTAGCAGATTTTGAAAATGAAGCACTTTGTTGTTTCCTTTCACAAGTTACTAGGCTTGCACAAAGATTTGACACTTAATACAAAAAGAGTGGGCAGATTCCAGATCTGGTCCTAGGAGCTTGCCTCCCTCAGTGCTGCTGCTAACTACATACTGGTGCTTAGAACAACTATGATTAAGGAGGAATAAACCTGGTTTGATTGCCTAGGAACTTCGCACTGCAAATCCTCATTCCCACCAAGGAGAGTGGAAAGAGAATTGGTGCCCTGGTCTGTATACCAGCTGCTGGTTCCTGCCATTTCCACCTAACAGTTGTACAACTGTGGGCAAGTTACAGTGTGAGCCTCAGTTTCCTCCACCATATAATGAAGATGCCAATCTGCTTCAAAAGGTTCTTACAAAGGTGGTATGGGTGAAAACACTTCAAAAACAATTCCAACGTAAGATTATATATATATGTGTGTGTATATATATATATACACACACACACACACATTTCTACAGAGGGTAGCCCCCCCAAAAGTATACACATTTTCAGAAAAGAAAAAACAGTATTAAAATTTTAGTACTCAATATATGCCAAGAGCGTTTATTATCTTATATATTGTATCTTGAATGTTTTGGAATTGCAGAAGTCAAATGTGACTTGCGTATTACAATTTTAATACAGTTTTTTTCTCTCTTAAATTATGTATCCTTTTTTTGGCACCCTCTGTATATATACATGTGTTGCTCAATAATGGAAATGCATGATTAGATGATTATCATCATGAAATATCAAAGACTTTACTTACACAAAGAGTGTCTTTGTATCCCATCCTTCGGTTACTGGTAGAGCTTGCTGTCCCTATGCTGCAAACCTATATGGTATGTGGCTAACCTGAGTACTGTAGGCAGTAGTAACATACTGGGATGTATCTGTGTATTGAAGCCTACCCAAACCTACAAAAGGTACAGTTAAAATATGGTTAAAAGATAAAAACTTACAGGTCTCTTTAGTGCACTTATCATGAATGGAGTTTGAAGGAATGTGGTTGGTGAATATGAAGGCTTAGCCCATCACTCCATGCTCCTATAGGCATTATAAACACTGTACACTTAGGCTACATTTATGAAAAAATAAAGCAATTGCACTACAGGTGCACAAGGTGATCGGAATTGACTACAGGTTGTCACAAGGTGATTGGAATTTCTCAGCTCCATTATAATCATGTGGGACCACCACTGTATATGCAGTGTCACTTGCAAGGCTCATTATAAACTCTGTAGTCCCCACCCCTAGTTTTTGGAGAGAGACTTATTAGGCCACTAGCAAAGGATACACTGTGCAAGTAGGAATAAGCAGCTATACCTCACATACGTTGGCTTAGAGAAAAGACTAAGAATCACTAATAATGCAAAAAGACAATCAATCAAAAGTTATACAAATCAGTAAGGTCATTGGTGGAGAAAATAAAAGAAAGGCAAAAGTCTCAGGACAGAGAATGCGGGAACTCCAGATTTGGAGACAAGAATGAAGATAAAAAGGAGCAGGGGTGTGCATTTGGAGTGGGGCATTAATAAGAACATTCTAACATAAATGGATATCATTCGTATAATTGGGGAAAAACGAAAAGTGTAAAATCCTATAGATTTCCAAGGACAATTTTTATGAAATATATAAATTCTACCCTAATTCTTTGAGAAAATGAAGCAGTTGGTTTCCTCTTAGTAATAAGAGAAATACCATAATCTCTAACATTATTAGGAGGAAACCAGATAGGCTATTTGCATGACACATATATATAATATAAATATATGTGTATTATACATGTATATAACATATATACATATACACAGATAAAAATGTCAAATTAATAACTTTCAAGTTTCTAGTTAGAATGGATATTTTGAATTTGTATAACAAAAAGTTCTTCCTAGAAGTTTTTAGGCTAATTAAGAAAGCAATCATGACACTGAAATACTTTGAAATAAACATTGATAAAGCAATCAATTAAAACTTAATGAAAAGCCCAATAGTTTCCTTACTATTTGAAAATAAAATAATTTTTACAAAGTTTTACTTATCTAGCAGTGTTGAACTTAACCAGAGCCCTCTGTTCCCAAGAATTAGTTCATGTTAAGAAATCCTTACCCTTTTTCATTTTGGGAAGCTCCTCAAATCATAAGGACCAACCTGTTGCATATTGTAAGACCCACCTTCTCCCTTCCTGAATGATTTCTTTGTGTTATAAAACTCCAACTTTTCTCCCTCTTCTTTGAGATAGTCTTCATTGATGTACATTTCCTCTACTGCAATAGTCTGAATAAAATCATCTCCTTAATTGTCTGGCACATCTTGTCTTTGGCATATTTAACTGTTAAAAGTTTTTCAGAAAACTGTGACAAGGAAAAATTGATACCATGGCATACATACTTTGTTGGCACTATGTTTTAGAAGTTGTATGCATGCAAGCTATCATGTAAATATAATTTCACAAAGGATATTAAATATAACTTGATTACACTAGTGCCAAGACTCCAAGAAAGAACTTGAGTATCTGTAGGAAATTTCACTTTGTGCAAAGATGACTTACTATAACTGAAAACCATTTCAAAATTGAATATGGAGGAAAAAATACTAAGCAAGGAAGCCTGACTCCTCAAAAACATGAAATATTTCAAACTACGTGTAATTCACTGGGGTATTTCATAAGAACCAGAAAATATGACCAATCCTAGCAATGTGGGAAAAGAGGAAAAAAAAATCACAGCTTTGGCAGCAGAACAAAGTCCTAACTACAGAAATCACTTAAACATACAATGATCTTCACACCCACATGGGACTCTGCGGCCACCCAGTTCCAAATTTCAGAAGCTCCGTTAATTCCAAATCCCAGGCACAATTCAGGAAAAGTAACTCTGATTGATAGCAATTTTCTACAAGTTTATTTGCTCAGTGGGAAAGCATGAAGCATACCATACTTTATTTCTATACTTTGAGATTTTGCAAATAAATATCTAAATCTGCTGGGAGAACTAGTCTAACTCCGTGTCTCCATTTTAAGTTCTGCATAAATCAATTCACACTGCACTCTAAAGCAGAAAACTGAAGCAGTAGCAGTCACACTTGATCGTAAAATCACACTAATTTGGACTAATAATCAGTAACCAATTCCTGAGCACTGAGAAAAGTCCTGTAAGGTAGTAAGAAGTGGTCCATTTGACAGATGTAAAAGGTTAGGCCCACAGAGGCTTTATTGCGTGCCTAAGGTGATTAAATTAGTGGAAAGTAAGTGATAACACTAGTGATTATTAAGGAGGGATTCAACATACATCATCATTTATAGGCAAAAGACATTGGAATTTGTATGAGACCACTAGACTGTGGGCAAAGAAAGGTATTTAAGTGACCAGTTTAATGAATTCAAAACCATCATTAGTAATTAACACGTCAATCTTCTGAATGTCAGTGGATAGTTCCAAAGTGCTACAGCTTGCTTGAAGAGTTTCTTCTCTTGAGTTGATTAAATATTCTCTCCAAAATCTTGTTTACATCATTAATTTGTTCAAAGACACCTGTCTTCAGAGAAGTGTAAACCTTTACCTGGTCCCTGAAGAGTTAGCACATATTTTTAATTAAAATGGTCTTGAATAAGTTTAGTTACTTTTTATAGGCTATATTACATTACTGACTCCATATAAGATAAATTTAAAAACAAGGTAAATTAAAAGTGTGCTAATATAAGTGCCTTCAACAATGATATATATAAAGTTCACATAAAAACCTGATTACAAATTACAAAAAATGGAGAGTGAGTCATTTCTGTATTTTACATGAATGATTTGCAACAGTAGAGAATGTAAAGACATGTCAAAAGTTTACAAGTTCAAAGGACAAACTGAATACTTCCTTTAGGAAAAGCTCAAACAAAATTAAACACTGTTAGAAAGGTTTGATACTTTGCTCTCTTCTGATCCAAATTATAGTAACAGAGTTGTATATATAATGATGCAATTATATGCTGTCATGAACAGTTTAATTATTTTATGCCTGAGCAGATTCATAAAAATAAATAAATAACTCAATAACTCAAGTGTCCCGGACAACTTCTACACTAGAATGCTTCTAAGCTGGCTTTGGCATTCTTTGACTACATTAATTTCTGAAGACATAGAGGAGTGATCTTTTTCTAAAAAATTGTTCTGTCAAAATTCTGTCACTTCATGTTTAATATCTTTAAAACCTCGCTACCATGTTTTCAGCGTCCACTCCACAGACAGCTGAATTCATGCGACCCATTCTTCCCAATGTTCCATTGCTGTCTCCATGCCGGGCACCAGGCTAGGAAGTGAGACAGGTGGGAAGCCACAGGAGCTTCCTGAGAAAGGAGGAAAGTGCAAATAAGCAGGGAGCTTCGGATGATGGTCAGTCTAAACTCAGCTGTGACTTTAGGCAAATCACTTAAGCCCTCTAACTGAATCTCTTCCCCACTGGGAAAACAGGGGGAGTAACGGTCTCTACTTCACAGGTTTGCTGTGAGGACTAGGTGAGATGATGCTTCAAAGCTGTACATAGTATATGCTCAATAAATACCAGCAGCCACCAGAAGGAAGATGGTATTCCTTTTTTATTACTTCTTGTAATATTGTAAATGTCATGATAAAGTTTGTAAAGGATGCTGAGGAGAGCACCAAGGAAGAAGAATAAATCTTCCTGAGGGAACTCAGTCAGAACAGACAGAAGGTGCAGGAGAGAGAGGGACATAAAGCTGAGAAATGGGTCTTCAGTCACCACAAGAAAAAAACCCCAAAACCAGATGCCATGTTCATTTAAATGACTATTTCATCTCCAGAAAGCAGCCTGCTGCCCCTGATCCAACCAGAACCCCAGTCACACGATGAAGATCATCCTCACTGTCCATAAATTCATTTGCTGAGTCACATCTCAACATAGGAATGCTCATTTGTTACAATTATCCCTTTAGTTTGTCATGAAGAGAAAGCAACCGTAAAGCAACTTCTATTACCCTGAGAATCTCTTCCAAATAATTAAAATTCAGAAGTACTCCTCCCGCTGAAAGCCGATGAGACCCTCACTGAGGGCCATTCTATTAAGTGAGTGGCTTCTGTTTGTTTTTCTTGTAGCACAAGTCCCAGAGCACCAAAAGCCAGTATTATTTTAACTTAACTTTTAGAGTCCCAAATATTTCTTCTAAAAACAGCCACCATTTGGTTTGCCCATCTGGGGCCCTTTCTAGGCACTAGCCACTGTGTAAAGAGAGTTACATACACAACCTCCCCTCCCATAATCTCTCAGGAAGATGCTACTATTACCCAGAGTTTTAAAAAGAAGGAATTAGAGACACAAACAGCTTACGTCACTTACCCAAGTTTCACTAGATCAAACATATTAGAGCTGTGATTTGAACCCAACTTCAAACTTAATGTGCATAGCTACCATACTATAGTATATGAACCTTGAGAATATATTTTCTTCTCTTTCTTCTCTTTTGTTTTTTTAAAATAATACTCATACAAAGGTAACACAAAGGAAAGAATAAATAAAAAATAACACTCAAGTTCAAAATGCCAATGAAGGTGGAGAGGGGGGTGAAGTAAGGTAGGGTGAGGTGAGTGAAGGGATAGAAGAAGGCAAAGGAAGGCAGATTATCACACCACTGTAGTCAGCTGTTAAAGTAGAATTTAAGTACCAACTTCAAACAGGTTGCGTTTTCATGATGATGTTTTAACCAAAAATTGAATTCAATTTTTAGTTGAGGTCTTAGATAATAAGGACCTTTCATCCCTAATTAGAACTTGATGTCTTTCTTCCATGTCATTGAGCTGTGGGCTAGTGATCTTCTTGTGGCTCTTTACAAGGGGACTGGCTAGCCTGCGTGATAAAGTAAGATGAAAGCAATTTGCCTACATTCTAGACTTCAGAAACAACCAACTGAACCAATTACAGATCAATACAAGGTTACTATAGCGATCAAAATGAGATAATGTTTTGTTTAGTGCAGTGCCAGGCAACAGTGGTTACTTAACATGTTTGCTCCATTATTAACCATAATTATTATGAATATTATAGTGATTCCTGAACTAGGAATTATCATTAAAAAAATACAGGAGTGATATCATATGTTAGATGCCCTTCTCCCAAGGTTATGCAACCTAAAAGGGAAACATAACAAGGGAACATAACCAGCTTCCGCAAAGGAGGATCCTGTTAACGACTGCCCTCTTTGACTTGTGGTAATAGTCACATGCTCAACTAGAGGACAATTATTTTAGTCCCCACCAGTCAGTGGGGGAGAAATAGGCACCAGGATTATATTAGTATCAGAAAAAGGAAATCTCAAATGCAGCTAAAATTAAATGCCATTAATAATTGGGTAAACTGAGTCCAGCAGGTGGTTAGATTCATGTGACAAACTGATTAAACTAGTCCATTAATACAAAAAATGGCCCATCCATGTCCATGAAGACATTACCAGTGAGCTAGAATATTGGAAAGAGTTGGCATTAAAAGGGCCCACAGGCTCAATTAATTCAGATCTGATCAGAGGTCCCTGGATACTTTTGGCTCACAGATGGATTTGTACAACACAAAATAAAATAATGTTGCATTTAAATATTTATAGATATAAATGTTTTAAAGGGTGTATCTTTTTTTACCTTATCTCACAGCTTGGAGATAACAGAAAAGTCACACAACTCCTGGGTACCTGAAATGATGGTCTCCAAGTCTTCACTGAAGCCAAAGAACATTTATTTCACACCTACTTTGTCACTTTCACTCCTGCCCATTTGCCAAGACCAGAACTGACTTGTTATTTAACTTCCATGCTGACTTTACACGTAATTGTCAGTTCTGTAAAGTTGCTCTTGAGAAAACACTATGTCCCTTCTTAAAGACAACACTGATTATGAAACTCACCTGTTTAGTCCCTTGCCCCAAAGATTTCAGCATTTAATTCGACTTCACCATAATTCACTGTATTTCAGCAATTAAATTAATGGCGGCGGCAGCAGCAGAGAATACTTTAAAATGTCCAAGGGGCTTGTTCTTTTGATTAGACCAGATCAAGGAAGCTACAGCTATTTGCAGGCAGATTAGAGGACTTGATTTTTTATTGCCTTCAGTGCTAAAGACTGGAAGGTTGTGTGTTGACATCTTACCCATATCCATCTATGACAGTTTACATTGAGGTTACTGTCTTTAAGAGGCTTTGAATACAAGGAGAAGACCATGTGAACTAGGAGACACAAAGGGACCCTAGCACATTTCAGGCAGGTTTAGGTTTATGCCGATCTTCTTTCTCAACATCACCTGGCTGCCGTCTCCAGATGCCAAGAACCAAGACAGAGATTGTACATCATTCAGTTATGGTCTCATGGTTTGAGGTCTAGATGAACACTACCACCATTTCACCTTTGGTAGAAAGAAAAGCTTTTCTTAAAATGTGTTGGTTATTTCCGAATCTAGTTTCATTAAAATTACTTAGAGCTTTTATTTAGTATTTAATGTTAATATGAACTGCTCCTCAGAGCTAATGAATAACTATCTTTTGGGGGTTGAACTTAGTAATCTATAGTTTCCAAAACTCTCAAGGTGATCCTAGTAATTATCCTGTTCAGGAAATCACTGGCATGTGCCATAATGCAAAGGTAGATAGATTGTATATACGTCAAGTAAATAAATGTCCATGTTCAATTAACTAAAACAAAGAGTGGGTTGTAAAAGTCAGGCTAAGATAAAAATCTCATTCACCATCAATTATTAAGGTAGATAAATTACTGAACCTCTTTGAGTTTCAATTTCCTTACTCCTTTTTTTTAGAGACAGAGTTTCACTTTATTGCCCTCGGTAGAGTACCGTGGTGTCACAGCTCACAGCAACCTCCACAGCTCACAGCTCTTGGGCTCAGGCAATTCTCTTGCCTCAGCCTCCCGAATAGCTGAGATTACAGGTGCCTGCCACAATGCCCAGCTATTTTCTTGTTGCAGTTTGGCTTGGGCTGGGATCTAACCCACCACCCTCAGTATATGGGGCTGGTGCCCTACTCACTGAGCCACAGGTACTGCCCTACTTTCCTTTTTTTTCTTTTTTTATTATTTTAAGATAGGACTCACTCTGTTTATGGGGCTAGAGAGCAGTGGCCTGATCACAGCTCACTGCAACTTCAAACTCCTGGGCTCAAGTGATCCTCCTGCCTCAGCCTCCTGCATAGATGGAACTACAGTTGTATATCACCACGCTGGGCTAACTTTTGTATGTTTGTATTTTTTTTTTTTTTTTTTTTTTTTTAGAGATGAGGGTGGGTCTTGATGTGTTGCCCAGGCTATGCTTGAATTCCTGGATCGTGTGATTCTCTCACTCGGTTTCCTAAAGTGGTAGGATTACAACATGAGCCCCTGCACCTGGCCTCAATTTTCTCACTTTTAAAATAGAGCAGTAACACCTACCACAACTACATGTACACAAGGTATTTAGCATTAGTGAGCTGCCAAAAAGTATGAGTGGTTATTATTTTTTAATCAAACTGCAGAAATTCTAGAAAACAAAACTTATTTTATAGTAGTAAATAAATATTCCACAAAACAGCCTATTTCCTCTCACTCAATTCTTTTTACTTAATACTGAATTTCTATAGATTATGCTAAACATAATAAAATAAGTTAGAATAAAAAGCTGTATTGCTTAATAATTTACTTAATTAAGGCACATCAATTCATTAATAACCTCCTGGAATTAAAAATAGAAAGCGCATATGCTATGATCATTATCTGAACCTCAATTTCAGAAATGTTCAACTGTACTGGGGTTGGGGTGGGGGTTCTTTCTCAGAGTGATAAAAACTCTAAACAGGTGACATTGGTGTGGAGCCTCCCATTTTGTGTGTGAAAAACTTGAAGGAGAAGGAATTCCTCATACTTTTTGGCCATTTGTGAGCATGTCCATCTTTTGGCTATGAAAATAGGCACAGGGCCTCCTGACAAAACTTAAAA
This sequence comes from Perodicticus potto, assembly GCA_963574655.1. Classification (NCBI taxonomy): domain Eukaryota; kingdom Metazoa; phylum Chordata; class Mammalia; order Primates; family Lorisidae; genus Perodicticus; species Perodicticus potto. The sequence continues at coordinate 17,300 of CAUYRH010030930.1, forward strand.
AGAAGTCAGGATAAGCCTAATGAAAGTTAGGCAGAGAGCCTCAAAAATTACCATATTGACAGCTTCTCTTTTGCAATAATAGTTTAAAAGCTTGTTATGTTAATTTTGCTGTGCACAGAATCTTTATCTAAAGCAGGCAGATGTTCTCAGTGGTATCTTAGTGAGCAGTGGCGTGATGGAAGCAGGTGTGAATGATTATTGGGCACAGGTGGCCTTAGTTAATGTATGTAGGTTCAAGGCTACACACTGTCTGGGCCAAACAGGTGTAAACTAGACTCTAGAAAACTCCAATTTGGACTTAGCTATGATGTCATTATTTGATTCAGTGTGTTTTTCAGAATTCGAACAATATTAAAGAGAGTTTAAGTTATGCTTTCTTACATTTTTGGACAGTATTAAAAGCCAGGATTTGTATTGCCTTCTCAAAAATGAAACATACACACATGCGTTTTCTAGTGAGCAAATATGTGTGTTTCTTGTGCCTTCTAAAGGTGAGTTGCTACTTCTGTGAGTTTAATCTTTTAAATTTTCCAAGCAGGACCCATGCCTTTGAGGAAAAACAACAAAAGTGAAAAAGGTAAAATGAATAGCTACTATTATATAAGAACTCTGTTACTGTGATGGAGAGATAGGATAATAATGATATTTTCTTGAAGGAAGATAATAAGATTTTTTTTCTTTACAAATGCTATGTATTATGTATTGTGACAAAATGTTTTTTAATGACTTTTAGCACTGCTCAGCCTTGGGAAATCCTAATTTATTAGTCATCAACTAGCTCAATCCTAGACCCACCATGGAAATCTCTCTGTGTAGCAGCAAGTGTGGGATACATGAATTAAAACTGAAAAGGGACTCCCAGAGGTGCAAAAGATTTTATTTGTAGTCATTCAAATTATTTGGGAAAATATTATAGTTTCATATTTCATATAAAAACCTTGACACCAAGTTTCCATCTTGATTTTACTACTGTCTGCTGGATACCTAGTCTTTCTTTAACTCTTTAGAACTTTTGAACTTGATTGAGAGAGTTAAATATTATTAGGTATTTGTAGCCATAAAAGGCAATCATCACCTATGGAATAGAAAAGCTTATTGTATGGGAGAAAGCAAATTGAAGAAGTGATTTTTCCCCCTGCATACATTAGCTATTTGCTTATGTTTTAAACAAAAACTTTTGAAAACATTGAGATAACATGCCCTTTTTATTTGTTTAAAGCCTACATCTTCTTGACTTGGTATATAGCCTGTGGCTTAGCTAGATTTCTGCCTGACTGCATGGCTAGGACTTTTGTGTCTATACTAGACAATATAGGGCTGCTGAGATGCCATTTAGTTATAAATCCTGGTATAATTAAAATGTTGAAGTAGTTGTGCTGCACATAGATAGCTATTGCCCTGAGTTCTTAGAAGTATCCCCAAACCCCTGCCATTCCAGCTGCCCTTGGCCTTACCCAAGGGTCTCCCAGTCTTTCCCAATCTCCTGCAACCAAATACTTAATGTCTGAACCTCCAAGACCCTTCTCCAGCAATACCCAGTTTCTAGGTACCCAACTCTTTATGGAATTTTATTTCTTAATACTCCTAGGATGAATATTGGTTGAATAAAAACACAGTTTCTTAGAATCAGATACATGGGGAAAGCATCTCTAAAAATTCCTGTAAGATTTCCTAAACTGCTGAATCAGAGGTAAACCATAAATCACATCATAAATGGGCCAGGCCTAAAACAATGCTGTTGTGCCTAGGACACTGCTGGGAACACAAGGGCTCAGGAAATATGTTGATGACCTGATTATCTCAAATGTAATCTCTGAGCTCAGCCAAAGGAACCAAATGATTATATAGCAGGCCTCTGCTGGTGTGGTTTCCTGATTGTTTAACAAAGATTCATATTTAAGTCAAAGGAACCAGTCAACCTTCCTTGACTCTCTTTAAACTATGTTTGGAGTAGTTCCAGGAGCCTTGTCAGTTTGGGGTTTTTTTTCCGCTAGCTTTGCCTTTCATTCATCTGCATTTGGATCACAGAATATTGGCTTCACAAAGGGTCTTGCAAATAGCTGAATACCAGAACCTTTACTGCTTGGCATTTTTAACAGGTACTTAAAAGGTTCGTCCTAATTCTGTTTGCTTTGGCTGGACAAATAGAGTCTCTGGGTAATGAACTTGAACTTTGTCATTTGGTTATATCTTTGAGATAGCAGAAAATGGAAGAATGATTGCTGTATAAATAGTTTGGCATTAAAGAATTCATCTCTGACTTGTCAGAGAATGAGCTGAACTCGGAGTCGGAACTCACTATCTTGTACTGTAAAGTGCGATGATGAAGTGTTTTTAATTTACGATAAGCGTATTTCTCTGTGTTAGCAAGTTTGAGATAGCCAGGCGCTGTGGGAGCCCCGAGCATTAAGTAATTGAGAGGCAAGTTCAAGATAGATTACTTAACAGCTTGATGGAGTATGTGTGTCTGTGCCTATTAATTGCTATGCTTAAGATCTGCATTTTCTTCAAACCGTTTTGAAAGAATGTGACTTTAGAGGTGAGTCTTCCAGGTGTCTTGTAGCAAAATGTAGAAATCTCTCACTGTTGCTTTCATGGATAGATCCCCTACTTGGATAATATTTCTACAGTTGATGTTTCTGACTCTGAACAGTAATTAAACTCAAAAAGAGTGATAATTGTGGAATTGCGGGAGCCAGCCTGAGTTAGTTTATCATTCTACCTTAGGAGCTTCTGAGACTCGCTCAGCTCTTCCTATTATGCCTCCCTTCATGGAACTCTAATATTTGCATTTTCACATGCTGAGTTCAGAGGCAATGACGGGAGTATGGTGGTGGTTTTATTTGCCTCGTTAAGTCTCTTAGGTAGCTCCTTACTTGCTGGTTGCTCATGGTCAAGTTACCAAACCTGTCCCAAGAGTTGTTATCAGGATCCAATAAAATCAAAGCAAAAGAGATTAGCCAAGCTCTGGCATACCAAAGGTCCTTAGAAAACTTTAGTCTTTATTTTTCATACACCTCACTTGTGATGGTGTGATTTAGTTAGAAATTATTTGACTCTGTGCAAAGCACTCACTCCCCAAGATGCTGAACAAAATAACAGCCTCTAGTTGCATTTTTGTCATGTCTCTCTCAGAAAAGGCAACAAGACAGTTAATTAAAGCACATTTAAATTAACTTTGTACTGAGAAACTTCAGTAGCTTGAAAGAATTATTGGCAATATCTATGACTTTTTTGAAAAGTAGCTTTGGAGTTAAGATATGTGTGTAGTATGAGTCACTTAAAAATATGAACACTAACTTGATAATTAATATTGTAAATTTTTGTTATTAGGCTAATTTTTAAGTATTTAAAAATATTTAATAGTGTTGATTGGTTAATGAGTTACATATTTTTAAAGGCATAATTTTTCTCTTGTCTTGTAAAAACAAGGACTGAAAAATATATATACAGAAATATGTAAGCTGAAATTATATGGTATCTCTGATTTGCTCCCAAATGATATAGGAAGAGGGCATGGATAAGAGCTGCTAAAACAAGACGGGCCATGAATTGATCATTTTTGCAAGTGGCAGTATAAAGGAAAATCTATTTACTTGTTTATTTGTGCATGTGCTTGAAATTCTCCATAATAAAAAAATTTTTTAAAAAGCAAACAAATTAGGTTAGAGAACATTGGAACCCAGTTATTATTATTAGTTGTAGAAGACATTTATTATGAGCTCCGTATCAGCTATAATTAGATAATGAGGGCTAATCACATGGGTTAATAAGTGTAGGAGTATGCTACAAATAAGAAAAAAGTTCCATTCTGTTATAAGTTAAGTCAGGATGAAATCTAAATTTATTGGTGAGAGCATGTCCACTGGGGTAAAATATGCACTATAAGTCATCTTTTTGGATAAGTGTAAGTATTTGGGCTTTGTTTATCAAAAGCGACTTTTTTGAAGTATAAAACGATATATATTTGAAGTTAAGATTTACTAGCATCTGGACTATTACTGTAAATAATTAATGGAGGAGATATAAGAGCCTGCCCCTCTCTGCCCATAGATATTCAGTTACCAGAGAAAGAACTGATGCTATCCAACGTTCTTTTCTGCCTAACCTGTCAGGCCCCTTTGGAGGTATTCTAAATTTGTTGATGCATCCTAAGGTAACTGACTAATGTTTGATGTTAGGCAGCTTTGGGGAACTGTTCAAGAGGTTCTGGTTGTTTGCAGTGCATAGGAAATAAATGCTTTTTTATGATCACTTCAGTCTAACTCTTGGTGACCCTTTATTTTATGATCAGATTCTGCTTTTTATATAAAATATAAATTGCATCTGGCACATGGCTTGATATTTTTCTTCCTTTAAAAAATAAAACCAAAACTTCTTATTAGAAATGCCAGCCTTGAACCATCTATTTTCTGTTTTTGTTTATGTACTCTTATATTTTAACTGTTTTGTAAGTGTTTAAATACCTCCTATCAAACTTGGGAAATTGCTTCTTTTTCAATTCCTGTTAGGTTGGTGGTATATATTAATTTAAGGTAGGTATTGTAAGGAGGCAACTCTCAAACAGATGTCCAGAAGTATCTCTTGCACTATGCCACATCATGTTGATCAATAAAGTCTTAGACAAATGAGTAATGAGAGAAATTATTCTTGGGAATAATTATATCTTTGACTCAGAGATAGACTATTTTCACTGTGATCTCAGAGATTAGTAATCATAGGCTGGGATCTGTATACAAAAAGGTGAATGATCTGTAAACAAAAAGGTAACTCATTTTTCAGAGAATTTTAACTTTATTTATTCTCGGGACTTGTTATCTTTTTCAAATATAGTCACGTGTTGCTATATGATGGGATATGTTCTGAGTAATCCATCTTTAGGTAATTTTGTCATTGTTGAAACATCGTAGAGTATATGTACACAAACCTAGGTGATCTAGCCTACTACACACCTAGGCTGTCTGGTATAGCCTGTTGCTCACAGGCTACACACCTGGGTAGCATGACTGTACTGAATACTGTAGGAAATTGTAACGCAATGGTAAGTAAGTATTGTGTATACAAAACTACCTGAACATAGAAAAGGTATGGTAGTGGGTGGGGCCTGTTGCTCAGTGAGTAGGGCACTGGCCCCATATACTGAGGGTGGCAGGTTTAAACCTGGCCCCAGCCAAACTGCAACAATAAAAAAAAATAACCAGTTGTTGTGGCGGGTGCCTGTAGTCCCAGCTACTTGGGAGGTTGAGGCAATTGCCTAAGCCCAGGAGTTGGAGGTTGCTATGAACTGTGTGACACCACAGCACTCTACTGAGGGCGATAAAGTAAGACTCTGTCTCTATTTAAAAAAAAAAAAAAGAAAGAAAGAAAAAGAAAAGGTATGGTAGGAGCACAGCCATTTGGAATTCTTCTATGCCATAAGTCTTATAAACATGGTGTTTGGGTGCTCTTTTGCTTCGTTGGGCCTTGTCTTCCTGCAACATTTTTGGTTCCCTGACCGGGAAGCAAGTTCACCCCTGGAGAGAACATGCACCTGGTAGTTGTCACCAATCCTCTAGACACCCACATGGGGGCCCCTGATCAGCCTGGGCAACGTGAACCACTGAGTGTGCCAGGGAGGCAATTTGACCTCCCTGTGTGGACACCTTGGCTGGGCTGAGAAAGGATCCCGTCAGCGGGTCTTCAAGGAGTCAACACTGGGAGGAACTGGCATGCAGGAACAGGTACCTACACAGGGAGAAGTCTAAGGCAAGAGAGAGAGTCTCACTCTATTGCCCTCGGTAGAGTGCCGTGGAGTCACAGCTCACACAAACCTCCAGCTCTTGGACTTAGGCAATTCTGTTGCCTCAGCCTCCCAAGTAGCTGGGACCACAGGCGCCCACCACGGCACCTGGCTAATTTATGATGCAGTTCAGCCAGGGCAGGGTTTTAACCCTCGGTATATGGGGCCAGCGCCCTATTTGCTGAGCCACAGGCACCACCCTGAAATGGACATAATGAAGGCACTGGTTATTTTACCAAGGTTTTGGCTGGAATAGCATTTCCAGAGGTATCCAGACTGTGTTAAGGAATGAAGGTTGACTTTATAATACCAATGAATAGAAGCCCTTTAGAAAACTGGCCAGATACCCATCAGTAACATTTCCTGACCGGTGTGCCTAATCTGTATACTCTGCTAAGTCTGCTGCCAGCAGAAGCAAAGTGACCCACTTGCCTGGACTTAAAAGATACCTTTTTCAGTATAAGGCTGGCTCCAGGAAGCCAGAGGCTGTTTGCTTTCCAGTGAGAGAGACCAGACATGGAAACTGCGATCCAGTACACATGGACCAGGTTGCCACAAGGGTTCAAAACACTCACGATTTTTGGAGAAGCACTGGTTCTTGACCTTCAGAAATTCACAGCTGAAGAATTAGAATGTGTGCTGCTCCAATACATTGATGACTTCCTTTTAGGGCACCATACCCAGGAGGGCTGCGCCCGAGGCACGGACTGTCCTTTATGACATCTAGAGGTATGTGGCCATATAGTGTCCAAATGAAAGGCCCAGATTTGCCAGCGCAAGTACGTTATCTAGGATTTACCATCCAGCATGGGTAAAGGTATCTAGGTGTGAAATGGAGGCAGATCATTAATAGCCTCCCTCCCACCCCCACGAGCCAAAAGCAGGTTCGGGAGTTCTTAGGTGCAGTCGGCTTTTGTTGTCTTTGGATCCCCAATTTTGCCATCTTGACTAAGCCCTTGTATGAGGCAACTAAAGGAGAGGCAGGAGAGCCCTTAGAATGGGGAGGAGAACAGGAACATGCCTTCTCCCAGCTAAAAATGAGGCTGATAAATACACCTGCATTAAGGCTACCAGACTTGGCCGAGCCCTTCACTCTGTATATCTCAGAGAGTGTAAAGATGTCTGTAGGTGTGTTAACCCACCTGGTTGGGTCCTGGCCAAGGCCTGTAGCTTACCTCTCTAAGCAGTTGAATGGAGTGGCAAAAGGATGGCCACCATACTTATGGGCTGTAGCCACTACAGCTCTCCTTGTACAAGAAGCTGATAAGCTGACTCTAGGGCAGAATCTCAGAGTGAAAGTACCCCACTCTATGGTCACTTTAATGGACACTAAAGGACATCTTTGGCTCTCTAATATAGACTGACACCCTGAACCAAGCCATGTTCCTTCCAGTCAGTGGAAGAGAGACTGAGCATGACTGTACAGAAGTTATAGACAATGTATATTGTAGCAGACCTGACTTGCGTGACCAGCCTTGAACATTTGTGAACTGGGACATGTATGTAGACTGAAGCAATTACATGACGGTGCAAGGTGAGTGGTGGGCTGGGTATGCAGTGGTTACCTTAACAGAGACTGTAGAGGCTAAGCCTCTGCCCCAAGGAATATTGGCTTAGAAGGCTGAGTTAATTGCCTTGACTCCAGCCTTAGAACTAAGTCAAAGAAAAAATGTGAATGCTTTTCTGACTCTCCATGTATGCGGGACATTTTACAAGGAGAAGGGACTATTAAATTCTTGGAAAAAGGACATTAAGTATCAGCAGGAGATACTTCAGTTGCTAGAGGCAGTATGAAAACCTCGG
>CAUYRH010030931.1:0-12919 GCA_963574655.1 Perodicticus potto
TTAAAAATATTGATGTTGGCTCAGCTCCTGTGGCTCAGCGGCTACGGTGCCAGCCACATACACTGGAGGTGGCAGGTTTGAATCCAGCCCCGGCCTGCCAAACAATGACAACTACAACCAAAAAATAGCCAGGCATTGTGGCAGGTGCCTCTAGCCCCAGCTAGTGGGGATGCAGAGGAAGAAGTGCTTGAGCCCAGGATTTGTAGTTTGCTGTGAGCTTTTATGCCACAGCACTCGTCCCAGGGTGACAGCTTTATGCTCTGTCTCAAAAAAAAAAAAAAAAGAAAAGAAAAAATTGATATAAGTTGACATCATCAAAATCAAAACCCTGTGGTTCAAAAGACACAACCAAGAAAATGAAGAGACAGCTGGGCATGGTGGTGTATGCCTGTAGTCCCAGCTGGAGGCTTAAGCAAGAGGATCCCTTGAGCCCAGGAGTTTGAGACCAGCCTGGGCAACATAGTAAGGTCTTGTCTCTTAAAATAAAAAGAAAGCAGAAGAGACAATGCACAGAATGTGAAAAAATATATAACTCAATAGTAAAAAGATAACTCAATTAAAAATGAGCAAAGGGGCTCAGCACCTGTGGCTCAAGTGGCTGAGGTGCAAGCCACATACACCTGAGCTGGTGGGTTTGAATCCAGCCCATGCCTGCCAAACAATAATGACAGCTGCAACCAAAAAATGGCTGGGCGTTGTGGCAGGCACCTGTAGTCCCAGCTACATGGGAGGTGGAGGCAGGAGACTTGCTGGAGCCCATGAGTTGGAGGTTGCTATGAGCTGTGGTGCCACAGCACTCTACCCAGGGCAACAGCTTGAGGCTCTGTTTCAAAAAAAAAAAAAAATGGGCAAAGGATATGAAAAACATTTCTTCAAAGAACATAAGTAAATGGCCAATAAGCATATATAAATATAATTAGCATCATTAGCCACCATGTACATACAAATCAAAACAAAAATGAGATACAACTTTATACCCACCAAGATAGTAATAATAAAGATGATAATGATAGTAATAAAAATTGGCGAAGTTGTAAAAATATTTTAGCCTTCACACCTTGTTTGTGGGAATGTAAAATGGCACATTAGCTTTAAAAATGGTCTGTCATTTCCCCCCAAATTTAAATATAAAATTACCATATGACCCTAAAATTCTATTTATAAGTACATACCCAAGAGAAATGAAAACTATATCAACACAAAAACTTATACATAAATGTTCATAGCAGCATTAGTAATAACCAAAAGGATACAACACAAATGTCCATCAACTTGAAAAATGGATAAATAAAAAGTGGTATGGGCATACCATGGAATATTGTTTGGTCATAGAAACAAATGAAATACTGATATATGCTACAACATGTGTGAACCTTGAAAACACTATGCTCAGAGAAAGAAGCCAGTCACAAAGGACTACACATTGTACGATTTCATTTATATAAAATATTCATAATAGACAAATATATACACACAGGAGAAAACAAGTAGATTAAGTCTGGACAAGATATCAGCAAATGGAGAGGTGACAAGTAAGGGTTGGGTTGCAATCATGAATAGGTGGATTTTAGAATCATGAAAATATTATAAAGTTGATTGATGTGGAGACTGCATAACTCTGTGAGTATTGGAAGCCATTGAATTGTCCACTTTACAGTTTTGGCTGGGGCCAGGCTTGAACCCACCACTCCCAGTATGTGGGATCAAGGCCCTACTCCTTGAGCCACAGGCACCACCCCTGAATTGTCCACTTTAAATGGCTGAATTGTATGATGTGTGAATTATATCTTAGCAAAGCTATTAACAAATGATAACTCTCCTTATGAATGTAATTCAATAGTTGGTGCCTTGGAATCAGACAAACTTGAGTTTGAGTCCTGACTCTGCCACTCACCAGCTGTATGACATTGGGCAATAATTTCCCTTTTTTTTTTTTGAGACAGAGTTTCATTATGTTGCCCTCAGTAGAGTGACATAAATTCAATCCAATCATGCATCACTTTCAGACACACAGTGCAACTGGAAATATTTTTGCCATTGTAGTGGATATTTCTAAAAGCTAACTCCTATGAGTCGTGTCCTGAGATTTCAAAATAAAAAGGACATTAAGAGAGACAAAGAGTGAAAGGAGAAATGGTAATGTTTGGCAGGGTGTTTTAGCCACATCTACAGCTCTTGAACTTGGTGGGGCCAGGCTGGGAAGTCTCCTCAAAATCAGGGGCTCCTTACTAGCCTATGGAAAAGGAAGACCCCCTCTTCTGCCAAATATAGAATGCTATCAGAAGTATGTCACACTAGGGACCTACCAATACCTTTTGTCCAAAGTCCAAAGCTAGAGGGACACCCTAGGCGATGATCTTGTGGCCTCCTTGAGCCAGACCAATGCCATGACCCCCAGCCAGACCAATGCAGTGACACCCCCAGTCCTCAGAGAAGAGTAAAAAGAGAAAAATTTTAAAAATACATAAAGAAAATTAAAATTCAATTATATAAGATAAAGAAGAAAAGGAAAAAAGAATACCTTAGCTTTTGTATGAGAAATTTAGGTGGAAATGATGAGAAAAGTAGAAAAAATTCTACTAAATGCAAGAAAAAGAAGAGAAATAAAAAAGACAGAAAAAGTTCTAAAAAACCATAACAAAAATGGATTTGCTATTTAAAAAAGTAAAAATACAACCAAAACAAAAAAACTAGACAAAAAACAATAACAAGACAAGGGAAATAAAAGAAGAGAAAAAATTGAAAAAAGAAGCAAAACACATTAAACTTTATATATATATATATATATATATATATATATATATATATATATATATATATAAAATGTGTGTGTATGTGTATATATATAGTATGTAAATATATATGTGTCTGTGTCTGTAATATATAGCCTGGACACGAGGTGGCATTGTGTGTGGCGTTAGGCACTGGAGAACACACGTTGGATTTACAATATATGACAGGGGTCAGAAGCCACACTCCAGTCGCAAAAGAGACCTGGTCTTGTCTTTTTGACTTATTTGCCCTCAACCTAGGCCTGTTTGTTTCGTCAGCATTCAGACCCTGCTGGACTAGTGTCTCAAAGCTCTTGCCAGAGTTCCTAGGAGGCCCATCAAACAGTGTCCCCTGAAAATAAAATGGCCCCCCTCAGGGAGTGTGGGGATCACGCAGTTCACCCCAAGTATGGCTGCTTGAGCTCAGCAGCCACGCCAGAGCCAGCCAGAATTAGGATCCAGCAGACTGTTTCTCTCGTGTGCACAGCCTTCCCACAATTGTTACTCCTCACCAGCAGCCAAGCTGAAGGGAGAACCACCCCACCTAGCATTCAACTCCTGCAGTAAGCCACTGTTAAAAGCTTACTTGCTGCTCCAGCAAATAGCCCAGGCCAAGTACACAACTGAATTTTTTAAAAATGAACACATTTTTAAAGATTTAAAAAACAAACAAACAAACAAAACAGCCCGTTCCTGTCCCCAGTCTTGTTCAGGAGAGACAAGATGCCTCTGCCCATACCAAGCACCTGCATTCTGGGTCACTTTTCCCTAGCTCCACACCTCCTTGTTGGCCCCTGAAGTCTCCTACCGCTTCATTGTGCCTCCAGTATGATGTTTCTGAGCAGATTCCCCCAGACAGAGGTGGCGCAAGTCCACTTTCCCCTATCTCACCACAAGTAGTTTATAAGGATATGTCTGTAGTCCACAATTTGTCCCTACCCACACACATTTTTGGGTTTTGAAGGTCTTTGGCAGTTACTGTCCTCCTCTCGCTTGTTTTTTGGCATTAAAGGGCAACACATTCAAGGTATTTAATTTCTCCTTTGCTTTGCAATTAGGACATTGAGCATTCCACCCAATTAATGTAAACTGTATCCCCCAGGGATTCTGAGACAGTCCTACAATTTTAGGAAATGCTCTGACTAAACCTCTCAAAGAGCTCAACTTGGCGCCTCTGAGTGCCCTTATTCAGTATGTAGATGACTTACTAATCTGTAGCCCTTCATATAAATCTTATGTTGAAGACACTAGACAGGTGTTAAATTTTCTTAAGGAGGAAAGATTTAAGGTGACAAAGAAAAAATTCAGTTGTGCAAACATAAAATTACATGGGTTTTGTTCTTTCCCTGGTGAGAGGAGGCACTGATATGATACAGTCCAGATAATTTGTTCCCTTACTGGCCCCTCTACAAAAAACAACTCACGAAGTTCCTAGGAATGATGAGGTACTATTGGATATTAATTCTTCTGTATGGAAAGTTTCTTAAGCCCATACATGATGCTTTCACAGGTGAAGTTGTGGAAAGACCGACATGGATTACAGCACAAGAAAAAGCCTTTCAAACCTTGAAACAGACTCTTTTAAATGCATTTGCCTTGAGAATACCTGATTTAAACAAACCTTTCCTTCTATATCCTTTCATTGGGCCTACAATTATGATAATCCTTTTCTTAATATTTGGACCCTGCCTGTTCAACCTCATTATTAAGTTGGTGTCTTCCAAGCTCCAACAGTTTCACATCAAGATGATGGTGATGCAGAACTTCCAGCAAATACTGATGGAACCTATTGACCAAATGGCCAGAAAACTTCCAATCCCCAAAACTCCCTTACAGTAGGGAACCTGAGATGGGTCCCTGATTGTAGACTAACTCCCCTTTTTGACAGTGGGAAGTAGTTAAGAGCAGTCTCGTCCATTTACCCTTCAAGATTTCAATCTTGGTGAAAAGAGAAGGGACACTAAGAAAGGGGCTTCAAGGGTGTGGGAGGAAAGCCTGGCCTGCTGCACCAGGAAGTATGGAGAGCCTATATAAGAATGTGGGTAATGAAGTAACCTAGGTAAGCAATGACCAATAGAAAGAGACAATCAAACACCAATAGAAAAGGACAATACTGTTTGGAGGCACAGAGAAGCCAATGAAAGACTTGCAGCCAATTTCAAACGGAGAGAGTATTTATACCCCCAGCACCACCTTTGCACCTGTCTCTCTCACTTTTTCTCCTTTGTCTCTCTCACCTTTTCTCCTTCATGAGAGGGACCCATTTCCAACTGTCTTTAGAGTTGCTCTAAACTTTCTCTTTGTTATTCCTAAACAAAATCTGTTACCCTGAAAAACATAAGTAAATAAAAATGATAGAATTTTCTGTCATTATTTATAATCAGATAGCAGTTGGGCATATAGTATCCATACTTCATAGTTTTTGTAAGTTAAAAAATTTACTGGCAACGGCCAGTTATGTTTTCAGAAAACATGATTAGATTAATTTATTAACAGTGGTTTCAAGTTTTTCTTTATTATCTCCAGAAAATTCACCCACCTTTCATTCTTTTTTTAAAAAACTGAAAGATAGACATGATGTGACTTCACACTCTGAAGCAACACCCTAACATCTACTTCATCCACATCTACGTCCACTGTGGAACACCACATTGAAATACTTTTAGGCGAGGGAATGAAAGAAAGGCTTGATCATTTTGCTAGGCCATTGCCTCGTGGCTGAGAAGTCAACTACTACAAGTTTATCTCCGTCAGCATCCCAGACTTCCTGAAAAGCAAACTCACTCTTGATCTGCTTCACCATTTTCACTGTCAGGGTCTCTCAAGTGACCATGAGAACAGACAGAAACAGATCTAGGGCACTGAACCAAGCTTGGGGGTGAAGGAGCAGCATGCCTTCTCTTTATACTTTATAGCAACAGAGTGGGGCCTGTAGGCACAGAGTGAGGATGTGGTGAGGCATGCCTGCTCAGGACTCCCACGCCTCCCCCCACCAAGGTGCCTCATTCTGCCTCCTTTTTATAAGGTTACTGGTAATTGCATTTCTGTCCTAACAATATAATCTGGGATAATCTCCCTTTCTTGGGATCCTTAATTTAATCATATCTGCAAAGACTGTTTTCAAATAAAATAATACTTCCATTTCCAGGGATTAGAACCTGACACCTTTGGGGGTTAATTTTCAGCCTAATACAATATATTGGTGCCTATGTGTCATTTTCCCCAACTTCCATAAATTGTTTGGGAGAGGAGATATAACCCAGTGTCCAGCAGGGGATACCAGGCACCCAAATAAAATGGTCAATTATTAAAAATTCACAGATGATGCAACTGAGGGAACACTGGAGGTTAGGGAATTGGGGGAAAATGTGTTTGGTTTGGTTTTCTTTTAACAAGTCCGCTTCCTCATTACCTGAAAAACTCCTGGGTCTTCAATAGCAAACAGGCAAGAAGTGGAAAGGCTATATGCAGTGCAATAAGCTGGCTTGGAAGTGTTAGGGGAAAAGAAATTAAAAATAAAACAGGACCCAAAGGAGCATGCCAACTCGCAAGTGTAGAATTAGCTGATTGCACTGTGAGCAGAGCAAATACTCTGACAGCGTGCAGGTGGCTAGCAAGTGTCTACAAAACTATAATGATATTCAAGTTTACTTGTATGGAATTAAAGCTACAGCCTCTCTATATCATCCTACTTTAAGAAAGCAGCAGATATTCAATTTACATCAGCAGTTACCTTGACAGTAGCTACTCTCGAGTCCTGCTTTTCCTAATTATCAGGCTTTTTCTGATGTTTTGTTCTTTATAATTCTTTCTCAGCACCTCGTACGGTTTCCCATGACAGTTTATTTGGCACATATAATTAGTTGCATCCCTCAACATTCCTTAGTGAGTTTAAATTAAGTTCATTTTTCCTCACAGAAGTCAGAAGACTGTGTTCACAGCCTAATTCTGCCACTAACTTTTTGCTGTGTGACATGGAGCAAATCCCTTCTTTCAGGTTTTGGGTTTCACATCTGAAAAGCACGGAAGGTATATGGCCCTGTTCAAAAGTACAAAGTCCTTTATGGCAGCTGAAGCACCCTGGATTTACCCCAGAGAGAGATGATTGTAAGCAATCATCCTAATGAGGAAACCCACCCTTGCGTCTTAAGCCACAGTACCGCTGACCCACATAGCAGGCTCCTTTCTCTGCGATGTCTCAAGTTGGTCCTGAATTCCACAACGTGGCATTCGGCATAGAGAGGCTATCATTCTTCTTAAAATGACTGTAACAGATCTCAATCTTGGCAATTATTCTAAGTGGGAATGAGAAAATTCTTCTGTGATGAACAAAAGCCTTTGTGTCTTTTCCAAGCAGTGGAAAACTGCCTAGATGGACACACCAAACCACCCTAGTGGAAGAATTTAGAATGTCTAATTTTAAAAACAGGCACATGGCATCACAATCAAGGCCTCTGCCTCCTTTATCCTCCAACTCTTTTCCTCTACCCTGCTTGCTTCATTGTGCCCAATTTAAACAATCTTATACCTGGAAATTTGAAAACTGAACTATAACCATTTTTGTGGATTTAAGCAAGTATTAAATTAATTAGTAAAATAATACTGTCACATAATCAGTTTAATGTGCTCCTGGAATGGACAGCCTTTAAAGAATTTCTTTATTCCTCTTGGGTTAAGCCACCTCCCTCTAGCATAGGACAGTGGGGAAATCATGGCCTTTGAGGCTGATAAAGTTGGACTGGAATGCCAGTCGTGTTCCTTCCTAACCATGTGACCTTGGGCGAGTTGTTTAATCTCTATTTCCTCATTTATAAAATCAGTTGTATAATATACTTACTATATTAAGTGAATAGTTTTTATAAAACTACTTATAAGTAAGTAGCTATATTCATGAATTATATCATTTATTCCCTACAGTAGCTTCTGAGGTGGGTGCCATCTACTTTCTTCTGTGAGGAGTGAGATAATTCAGCTAAGCAACTGAGACATAGTAGGTATTAAACAAAGTTGTAGACAGCTGTTACTGTATGTTCAGCTTTAGGCTGGGTGCTGTGGAGGAAATCAGGAAATATGTACTCATCACGTATACATTAAGCATCTCATATATGTTTATTTTTAAAATGGAGGGGGACTATTCAAAGTAAGTAGGTGACAGTTTCTGAGTCTTTACTGGTTCAATTCTTTTTTGAAAGGTTTGGGTGAGGGTGGATTAAACATCCTTCATGGCCACATGAGCTTCCATGAGTCATAATACTTAATATAAACAAAATTAAAGGGAGAGAATATCTTAATATTCAAGTGGTCTCTTCAAGAGAAATCATGAGCTTGCACTCTCTTTCTGCAAACCCTTAACAAAATGGCCTCCTCACAAGTTGGCTTTGGCCACTGACCATCCCTCCCTTTTCGCCACCTGTCGTACATGCTTCTTGTAGAGCTTACCAAACCCTTGCTCTTTGATCATCTTGGCATTCTTCAGGTTATCCTCTAGGTCTGGTAGAAGACTTACATGGTCACTGAAATTCAACTTATCTTACAGATTTGAATGGCCCCTCTGGGGATGGTAGGTATCAAGACTGAAAATTGAGGCTGACATTCTATGGCATATGGTGAACATAGTAGCTGATTCATGTGATGAGGAGTGATTGGAGTATTATAATCTCTATAAAAAGCATCAACAATGTATAGTTAATATTTTCAATAAAAATAAGGGTGATATTTATGTAGTATACATAAACCAATTATGAACACAAATCAATTAATTAAAAGTACTACCCACCAGATGTCAGCTCATTGCCAGATGCCAATATGTATAACGTTAGCTATATCATACACATACTCTGCTGCATAGACTAACATATACTTTTGAGTTATATGATTACATGTGATTTATAGATTTATATATAAAGAAAACACGATTAGCCAAGAAAAAACTAAAAAGATGGCTGAGACACTAAATAGCCTAAATTATAAAGGAATGCCACCGGCTCAAATATGCTACCTACAGCATCTATAATGTAAAGTGAGAAAATCAGCACAAAAAACCGCACACTCAGGTCTTAGGTTATGATGACTAAAGGGAAACAAGTTCCAAATCACAAAAATGAAAGTTTCATCTACTTAATTGTACTTATTGCCACTCTACTATACCAAATAGTGTTTGCCCAAAATTCACGTCCACCTGGAAGCTCAGACTGTGACCTTATTTGTAAATAGACTCTTTGCAAATGTAACTAATTAAGAATCTCAATATAAAATTATTTGGGTTTATAAATCCAATTACTAGTGTTCTTATAAGAAGAGGAAAGGACACAGAGACATACAGGGGAAAGCCGTGTGAAGATGGAGGCAGAAATTGGAGTGATGCCTCACAAGTTAAGAAACACTTAAACTTACCAGCAATCACTAGAATCTAGGAGGGAGGCATGGAATAGATTTTTTTTCCTCAGAGCTCCAGAAGGAACCAATCCTGCTAATACCTTTATTTCCAACTCCTGGCCTCCCGAACTGTGAGAGAATAAATTTCTTCTGTTTTAAGCCACCAAGTTTGTGATAATGTGTTACCATATCTCTAGAAAACTAGTGTAACCACCTTAACTTTGATATCAGAACCTGAGAAAGAACTAAAAATGAGAACTCAAACCCAAACTAATGTGTAAAGATAAAAACATGAATTCTAAATAAAATACTAACAAAGTAATTATTGAAGAATAAAATATATTGAAAGACTAGTCCACACAACTAGATAGGTTTTATTTTAGGCACTCACAGGTGCTTAATTATTAAAAAAATCTATTAATAGTATTCATCACATGAGTATCAAAGTCATATGACCATTTCAGTATGTCAGGATAACATTTGTTAAAAATCCACATGAGTTCCTAATAAATATTCTTAATAAAGTATGATTATAAAGATGTTCGCTCAGCAGAAAATAAAATATGCACCTGAATATGTATATGTTTGTGTGTATACACACATATACTTGCTGGTTCTGTCCACTGAGAGGACCTAGAAGCAATGAAATGACCATGCCAGCAATATGCAAACCCAGCTTCCAGATGTTGATTTCAAAATACCATTCTCCTTTGAGAAATGGACTGTAGCAGGCAATGTACCAGATGAGGTTGGGGCATCTTGTACTACCAGAAAGTAAAGAAATTCTGAAAGAATAAAATGATGGAAGATGCCAAAGGGACTCAGAAGCTAACCTGAAATAGCATTCAAAAGCTAGTTAAAATAATCTGAAGGATCTATCAGAACTTCACCCCTTTTTTATGGATGAATAATATTCTAATGTACAGATATACCACATAGTACATTTTATTCATTTACCTATTGATAGACAATTGGGCTATTTCCACTTTTTTATTTCAAAATATTAAGGGTGTACAGATATATTTGACAACCTGGATGAATCCTGAAAACATTATGCGAAGTGAAATGAGCCAGACACAAAGCAGAAATTATGGTATGATTCCATTCATACATGTATGAAATAGCTATAACAGGCAAATTCATGGAAGCAGTAAGCAAGATTAAAGTTTACCAGAGTCTAGGAGAATGGGGAATTGCTGCTTAATGGGTATATAGAGTTTCTCCTTAGGATAATAAAATTTTGGAAGTAGTGGTGATGGTTGCACAAAAGTGTGAATGTAATTAAGGCTGAAAAATTGTACACCTAAAACAGTTAAAATGACAAATTATATATTACATGTATTTTACCAAAATAAAAATGTTATTGTTAAAGAATTAATAAATAATTAAATTAAAATTAAAAAACAAATTGAGCAAGAAAATAAATAATATAGTATTGAATTACAACCCGAAACATAAAATAAATATGTGTAGTTTATATTCATATGAACACATAACTGAACAAATAAATAAGGTAGAAAATAAAGCTCTTTCAATCAACAAACAAGGAAGGAAAAATGGACATAAAAAATCACCATTTGGTAAACACCACAACAGTAATTGTTTCAAGAAAAATGATCAGTGGAAGCTAAAATTAGCAGATAAAGATATTATAAGAAACAGAATAGGAGGGGCGGGGCAAGATGGCCAATTAGAAGCAGCTCCCAAGAGAGGCTCCTGACCAAGGAGAAGGATAACGTCCAGAAAATGCCCAATTAAGCTAAAGACTGGGAGCCCAGCCAAGTGAGAAGTGATAGCTGCAGATCACCTCTGCTGAGGCAAGCTGGGACTCCAAGAAAGCAAGCTTCAGGTACAAAATTCTTCTGAAGGCTCGGCGCCTGTGGCTCAACAGGCTAAGGCACCAGCCACGTACGCCTGAGCTGGCGGGTTCAAATCCAGCCCGGGCCTGCCAAACAACAATGACATCTGCAACCAAAAGATGGCCGGGCACTGTGGCAGGCGCCTGTGGTCCCAGCTACTTGGGAGGTGGAAGCAGGAGACTCTCTTGAGCCCAGGAATTGGAGGTTGCTGTGAGCTGTGATGCCACAGCACTCTATCCAGGGTGACAGCTTGAGGCTCTGTCTCGAAAAAAAAAAAAAAATTCTTCTGAAACAAAAAGCATCCATCCCCTCCCTCAAGAAAGCTGTGGTCTTTTTTTCTTTCTGTTTCCTTTCTTTTCTTCTCTTCGTCCACTCCTACAGGCTTTCTACAGACGAACAGTGAACTGTGGACCTCTTGTCCCACCCCACGGGAGACCGCTGTGGGAAGTGGGGATTACTCCCCGGCGGTGACTCTCAACACTCTCTCGCTAGGCAAAAAATTTGAACTCTATACTCTATATAGTATTGAATTACAACCCAAAATATAAAATAAATATGTGTAGTTTATATTTATATGAACGCAAAGTTTTCCCAACCATTCTGAACTTCCACTACGCCCTTCCCCCCTTACCTGACGAACCAGAAGCCTAACCCCTGCCGAGACTGTGGGAGGAGGTTCTCGAGCAGCACCTCCACTCTCTGTCTGCTTGACCAAGTGCCTCACCCAGCAAAGGACTCCCGGGCCGCACCAAGCCTTCCCCTTCCCAACAGCCAACTGCAGCCAGGAACCATAGTGTACAACCCTGCTGCAGGCCGCTCTGGCTCAGCACCAAGGCCTACCCCACTCCAGGGGCAGTGGCAGGTGGGAGCAACTCCGCCATGGGCTGCGCAGCCTCAAGACCCAGGCCCTCCTTCTGCCCGCAAACCCAGCAGAAGTGAGAGACCCCGCCAGGAGTAGCGCCACCTCGACACTTACATCCACCCCACCCAGGAGACACCAGCAGGTGTGAGCAACCCGCCGTGGGCAGTGCCTTCTCTGTACCCAGGCCCACCCCACTCCAGGGCAGGGGTCCTCAAACTACGGCCCTCGGGCCACATGCAGCCCATGGAGGACGTTTATCCAGCCTGCGGGGTGTTTTTGCAGGGGTGTTTTTGCCTCCACTGCCTGTCCTGTTTAGCACCGGACTCATCCCGGGCTGCAAAATCTGTTAGCAGAAAACCATTGTTTGCATTCCCAAACAGAACATGTGTGAATTCACCGGAAAAGTTGCAAAAGGAGTTCCAATTTAGATTTAAAGAGCTTCATCTCCATGAACAGGACATACAGCTTTTCCATACCCCATTTTCTATTGACATTGAAAATGTAGAGGTCAGTCCCTGAAGTTGCCGCCCTGGCCTCCGGCACCACCTCGGGCCGGAGTCTCCTGCAGGTGGGAGCCAGGCGCTGAAGGGTGCGGCAGGGGCGGCCGAGTGCTCTTGCGACTCCGGCTTTCTGGCTTCTCCATAGGGCAGGACTGCAGCGCCCAGATGCTCTAAGAACGTTTCCACTGTTGTTTGGAGGACACATGCAGTGGGATTCAGAATTCCTGGAGAATTGCCTTTGTGAGAAGCTGAAAGTATTTCTTTAAATTTCATCTCTTAGTTTTTCAAAGAAATATCAAGAAACCATGAACATCATTAGTAATGAAGAGATTGACTACCACTTGCTTGATGAAGGTTTTACTGCCAAGGACATTCTGGATCAAAAAATCAATGAAGTTTCCTCTTCTGATGATAAGGATGCCTTCTATGTAGCAGACCTCAGAGATGTTCTGAAGAAACACCAAAGATGGCTAAAAGTTCTTCCTCGTGTCACTCCCTTTTATGCAGTCAAATGTAATGACAGTAGAGCCATTGTGAAGACCCTCGCTGCCA
>CAUYRH010030932.1:0-19797 GCA_963574655.1 Perodicticus potto
ATTTATTTATTTATTTTTGAGACAGAGCCTCAAGCTGTCACCCTGGGTAGAGTGCCATGGCATCATAGCTCACAGCAACCTCCAATTCCTGGGCTCAAGCGAGTCTCCTGCCTCTGCCTCCCAAGTAGCTGGGACTACAGGTGCCGGCCACAATGCCTGGCCATTTTTTGGTTGCAGCCACCACTGTTATTTAGCAGGTCTGGGCTGGATTCGAACCCGCGAGCTTAGGTGTACGTGGCTGGTGCCTTAGCCCGTTGAGCCACAGGCTCCGAACCTCTATCTGGAATTTTTATTTAGGTATGTGTTTACTGATCTGTTATTTGTCCTACCCCAGTATAAATATAGAAATTGGATGACGGCATAGACTTTAATCTCTTTTATTTCCTGCAGCACTCCCTGATGGGGGAGGCAAATAAGACACAAGCAAACACGTCTATAATTGCAAACTGTGGTAAGTGCTACTACATAAACTACCAGTAACAATTGCTTGTAGTTGAGGCACTTTAAAAATTTTAAGCTTGTAAGGCTAAACTATTGTACTATCAAAATAAACTCTCTGAGTCATTTTAAGGGTCTGGAAAAACCTGGGAAAGACTATTAACTTGCTGCAGGTCACACAGTGAGTTCAGGGTGGTGGAACTCAGTCTCCTCTCATGAGAACATGTAGGGCCTGCAGTTATGTTCTGGAAAGAACCTGATTGTGAAGACGTCAGTTCTTTATACTCCCACTAATCAGCAAGCCCTTTAATTTCTTTCTTTCTTTCTTTTTTTTTTCTGAGACAAAATCTTATTCTGTTGCCCTGGGTAGAGTTCTGTGGCATCATAGCACATAGCAACCTCCCTCTCTTGGGCTCAAGCAGTCCCTTTGCCTCAGCCTCCTGAGTAGCTAGGACTCTACGTGCCTTCTACAACACCTGGCTGGTTTTCCTATTTTTTTAGTAGAGACAAGGTCTGGCTTTTGCTCAGGCTGTTCTCGAACTCCTAAGCTCAAGAAATCTACCCACTTCAGCCTTCCAGAGTGTTAGGATTACAGGCGTGAGCCACTGTGCCCGGCCTCCTTAATTTCTTAATACCTCATTTTCCTCATCTTTAAATTAGGATGATCCTATTATTATCATGTTGGGCTTCCCTCTTTTCAAGCAGCAGTACTTCCAGGTGGAACCCTCTTGCTATCAGCTTGAGGGCCTTAGAGCCAGAAGGGGAGCTAGTACACCACAGGCACTGAAGCTAGAGGCACATGTGGACCCTCCCCAATGCTGACCAACCTGTGGGCAGGCATGGGCCCTAAATAATTTGGATCTGATTCTGCTTGGTCATTAAAACAAATTTTATTAAAACAATTTTTTTTTCCAAGACAGGATTTTGCCATGTTCTCTAGATAGGCCTTGAACCCCTGGGCTCAAGTGATCCTCTGTCTCAGCCTTTCAAGTAGCTGATAGTCATCAGTTCTTTTTTTTTGAGACAGAGTCTCCAGCTGTCGCCATGGGTAGAGTGCTGTGGCCTCACAGCTCACAGCAACCTCAAACTCTTGGGCTTAAGCGATTCTCTTGCCTCCGCCTCCCAAGTAGCTGGGACTACAGGCGCCCACCACAATGCCCAGCTATTTTTGTTGTTGTTGTTGCAGTTGTTACTGTTGTTTTAGCTGGCCTGGGCTGGGTTTGAACCTGCCAGCCTTGGTGTATGTGGCCAGTGCTCTACCCATTGAGCTACAGGCACTGCCCTTATCAGTTCATTTTTAAGCCAAATCTTTGAGAGCCTCTGGGTCCCAGGCAATGATACAACAGGATGTTTATGGAAATTAAAGATGACATAGGGCCAGGTGCAGTGGCTAATGCCTGTAATCCTAGTACTTTTGGAGGCCAAGGCAGGAGGATCTCTTGAGGCCAGGAGCTTGAGACCAGACTGGGCAATAGTGAAACTCCATCTCTACCAAAAAAAAAAAAAAATAGAAAAAGTAGTCTGGTGTGATGGAGCATGCCTGTAGTCCCAGCTTCTCGGGGGGGCTGAGGCAGGAGGATTGCATTAGCCTGGGAGTTTGAGGTTGCCATGAGCTGTGATGATGCTAGCTCAGGCAACAGAGCTGGGCCCTATCAGAAAGAGAGTCTGGGACACAGCCACAGCCTGTTTCCCAGCAGTTGCCTTTGGTTGTTGTGATGGGTCTTCCTCATATCACACTTGGAAGGAAAGAAGTTAAAATTCCAAAAAGTTGAGAAATAAATGCCTTTTGTCCAGCCTCACTGTCCAATCCTGTTGCTGTGTGTGATCTGTTTTCTTCCAGTCATTACCTGTCTCTCAGTCCATTCGCTCTTCCCCCGGCCAGATCCCCCTCTTCAGAATCTGAGCAGCGATGACGTTTGCTGAGGATAAGACTTATAAGTACATCTGCCATCATCACAGCAGCTTTTGCCGTGTTGATGTTCTGGAGATCCTGTCTTACCTGCCCTGCCTCACAGCAAGTGACCAGGTGAGCCAGGGAGGTGCCAGCGGACACTGGACTGGGACCAGGGCCGTGTAATTAAAGCTCAGCCCAATCCCAGTTCCTCACTCCTTCCTTCTCCTTCATTGTGCGTCTTCTTGTCCTTCCTGCTTTCCTAGCTTTTAGGTGGCATGTGGGTCAGGGTGGTTTTTCTAACTTCATCGAGCTCCACCTTGTGTTGCTTTTGTGCAGTGCTCTGAAAATGGCTCTGGCTCTCTGAGATTTCCTGGTGCTGGTCCCTTTGCCCTGCCCTCTTTTTTGGAAACTTCTCTTTCCCTTATCAATCTTGTCCTTGTCCTGTCAATTCCATTCTCCTTGCCATGAGGCCTGGTCCCGGCAGAAAGCTGTGGGCTCAGTTTTGAGGGTTCACAGGAGCCAGATCACTCTAGCCCCCCAGCAGGACTTGCTGCAGGCCCCCACTAGCTAGCGAAGAGGGCCAACCCCCTCCCACTTTTAGCTGTTACTGTTGAATTGCACCTCTGTGCTCCCAGAGGGTACCTGTTGGCTACTTTGGGGTCTTCTGTCCTCCTGCTTCTCAGGAGCTTTCTCCTGTGTCCTCCCACAGGGGAAGTTAGTAGCAGTCTGGCTGGTAGGGTTTGTCCCTCCCTCTTGTATAATATTTTGAGGTTTGTGGGGCTACCTAGTCACCTAGTCTTACAGTAAATATTTTCTGTGGGTTTTCCCTTCTGCTGTCTGGGATTGGTGTGGGAATTCGTGTAGGTGCAAACACTCTGCCCCTGCTGTCTTCCCAGAATCTCCCTGGCATTCTCAGCTCCTCTGTGTCTTACTGTTGGTCTCCTCCCTTTTCCTCTTTTGCCCCCTTTCATCTGATTTTTGCTATGTACCTCTTTGTTCTCTCTTAATCCAGACTTTTCTTTTGGCCCTTTCTTTGGTCCTAAGGTTTTTGCATCAGATTAACAGGTTTGTATCTGGGCCTGCTGCTGTAGGATCTTTGCCACAGTACTTTGCTCCTGCTAAACCTAAGTTCCCACGTTTATAAGGTAGGGATAAGGATGGCATTAAATGAGATGATTTATGCAAAGCCCTTAATGGGGAGCCTGGGACACAGCCACAGCCTGTTTCCCGGCAGCTGCCTGTGGTTGTTGCTGATGGGTCTTCCTCACATTGCACTTGGGCTCTAACCCTGGCCTTGTCCTGGGCTCCCATTGTGGCTTTCTTGGTGTGCCCCTGATTCTGGGGGCTCCCCTCTTCTGGGTGGGGAAGGGGCCAATGCCAACTGGCTTGACTGGGGTGGGGGTGCTGTGTCTTCCAGGATCGACTGCGGGCCCTCTACTGGCAGCGGGGGAACCAGGACACCCTCTGGGAGCTCTTCAACCGCCTCCAGCGGCGGACACACTGGGTGGATTTCTTCATTGAGGCACTGAGGCGATGTGAGCTGTCTGGTCTCGCTGACGAAGTGGCCCGTGTCTACCACAGCTACCTGCCTCGTGAGCTCCTGGCCCTGAGCCTCCTCCCGGGCCTCCACGCACCTTCACGCCTCTCCTCTGTACCTCCTGCCATTCTCTGTCACTCGCCTTCCTGTCCCCTTGGAGCAACGGATAAACCTGGGTGTAGATCCTGCCTAAGCCTTTCACCAGCTGTGTCTTTTTTGGCCAAGTCCTTTTATTTCTTTGAGCCTCAGGCTTCTTTTCTGTAGAATGAAGCTCATGGCAGTATCTAGCACAGAGAGCTTCAGTAGACAGATACTGTGGGACAGTGACTATCAAGCTGGGCTCGGCTTCTCCATGTGCTCAGCAAACGGGGCTGCTTCTAATTTCTGTGGTGGTAGCATTCGCCCCCACCCTTCCTCAATTCCTCTCCCCACACCCATTCATTCATCTCCCTCCCTACACCTTCTCTTCCCCTTCCTGTTTTCCCCAGAGCCTTCTAGCCCCCAACCCTAGTTGCCTAGCCACCCCTAAGCCCCTTCTCAGTGGCCCTGCCAGTTCCAGTGCCCAAAGGGGGTTTGGTGGGATGGGGTTTGAGAGGAGAAACAGGAAGAACAATCAAGCCCGCTCTATTTATATTCCAAACCATAGGTAGTCACTAGCTCGCAGTCAGATCTACAGCTTTGGGACATCCCTGTTTGCTTTTCTTCTCTTTCTCTGCCTGCCTTTTCCTCCTTCCCTCCCCCCCCTCCTCCATTTGTGGAGGTTAATAGTGACTCCCCCAGAATATAGATGGCTATGGTAGGGCCAGAGTAGGTGGTGGGGCAAAGGGTAGGGCTGAGGAGACAGCCTCAGGACAGGGGCCAGTTGACAGTGACAACACAAAGAGGAGAAAGCCACTGGGGCCTAGGATGCCCGCTGACAAGAGAAGGAATAACTACTGACCCAGTCCGGGTGCTAAGAGGCTCTTGAGGTCCTCCTACCCACCTCGCTGCAACTCCTCACCCCTCATTCCCCCCACCTGCCCTATCCCTCCCATTCCTGCCCTTCCCAGTGATGCCTGTGGCCCAGGACAGCTTTTAGAACCATGGGAGGTCCAAGAGCACCCAGCCTCTCCTGTCATGGGAATACACCTAATTCCTTCTTGTTATCACTGTACCTTTACCTTCCAGGAACCTCAAGTCTCCCCCCAGCCCCACCACAGCCGCTGTCAGTACCTGCTGAGGTTGCAGGTCCCTCCATCCCTACAGCGGCCCACAGCCTCCCCTACAACGGCTACAGAGAGATGGAGCCCAGTTACCCCACACCTGTCCAGGACACCCAGCTGCCAGAGTCCCCAGGAGAGGTCTGTCTTCACAATCTAATTTGAGCAGCCTGCTTTTATGTGTATTTGTTTATTTATTTATTTATTTATTTTTTGAGACAGAGTCCCAAGCTGTCTGTATCCTGGGTAGAGTGACTGGCTGTTTTTTGTTGTTGAAGTTGTCAATGTTGTTTTAGCTGGCCTGGCCTGGGTTCGAACCCACCGGCCTTGGTGTATGTGGCTGGTGCCCTACCCACTCAGCTATGGGCGCTGCCCAGGCAGCCTACTTTTATGTTCCGGTCTGCCTACTTTTGCTCAGCACCCCAAGGCTCCCCAGTAGGGATTTGCCATAGACCAGCTTCCGGACTTTTGACCAGGTCTTCAACTTGCGACAGCCCACAATCCTCTGTTAACTAATTAGCTGGGAGGCCATAGTCTAGAGGTCCATGCAGTGGTCTGTGTGTGATGTTGAGTTGGATGGGGGAACCTTGGGAGTGACCAGATAAAGGGAGTGAGGGAGCAGGAAGTCATCAGGCTGGGTGGTGGGGCTGTCCTTATTGCCAGTAAAATAGAGATGGGGGGAAGATAACTGATTCTACTGAGATATGATGAGTGGGCAGTGGGGTCTCCAGAAGACACCTGACCACAGACCTGAAGCCTGAGAAAGAGGCCTGCGCAGTGGCTGCAGAGAGGCAGACCTTTCTACAGGGCCAGCCAATAGAGATGGACTCCCCATTGGATGGTGTGTGTTTTCTATCAGGTAGATGCAGGGTCACCCAGGGCAGATGATTTGGCAATTACTAGAACCAAGGCAGGGTTCCCTTGGTTCCTGTGCTCCATGGTGTGGGTAGAGGCCTGTAGAAGATGTCCCTAGAGCATAAGCTGTGCTCTGCCTGCTCTTGGGAGAAGTAACTGCCTTGGCCAGGTGCAGAGGCACACGCCTGTAATCCTAGCACTCTGGGAGGTTGAGGTGAGTGGATCGCTTGAGCCCAGGAATTTGAGACCAGCCTGAGCAGGAGCAAGACTCCTTCTTTACTAAAATAGGAAAATTAGCCAAGCATTGAGGCGGGCATCTGTAGTCTCAGCTGCTTGGAAGGCTGAGGCAAGAGGATTGTTCAAGCCTAAGAGTTTGAGGTTGCTGTGCGCTATGATGTTGCCACGGCACTCAACCCAGAGTGACAGAGTGAGACTCTGTCTCAAGAAAGAAAGAGCTAATTGCCTTATTCGTATTTTCCCTCTTGCAGAGTTCAAAGGAAGCCCCAAGGAGGCCAAGTGGCCCTCTGCAGACCACTTCTGACCTGGCAGCCCTCAGCCCTCGCATCTCTAGTGGGAACCAGAAGCAGAACACAGAACTGAGCAGTTCCCACACAGCAGGTGCGCATGGAACCCGGAGTTACGGGGTTTGTCTGACCTCTCAAGTGAGGGTGAGGACTAGAGCTGCCCCTTTGGCTTCCCTGGACAGGAGGCAAGGTGGGAATGAAGGGAGTTCACCCCAGGTGTGAACTAATTCCTTAGAGGATGTATCAGTCAGTTAGCATTTGCTATGTAACAAACAGTCCAAAACTTTTTTGTTTTTTTTTTTAGACAGAGTCTCACTTTGTTGTCCTTGGTAGAGTGCTGTGGCATCATAGCTCACAGCAACCTCAAACTCTTGGGCTCAAGTGATCCTCTTGCCTCAGCCTCCTGAGTAGCTGGGACTATAGGCACCTGCCACAATGCCTGGCTACTTTTAGAGATGGAGTCTTGCTCATGCTCAGGCTGGTCTCAAACCCTTGAGCTCAGGCAATCCACCCACCTTGGCTTCCCAAAGTGCTAGGATTAGGAATACAGGCATGAGCCACTGCACCTGGCCATTTTTTTTTTTTTTTGCAGTTTTGGCCTGGCCTGGGCTTGAACCTGCCACCCCTGGCATATGAGGCTAGTGCCCACCCTACTCCTTGAGCCACCAGCGCCACCCCTTTTTTTTTTCTTTTTTTTTGAGACAGTGTCTCAAGCGTTGCCCTAGGTAGAATGCCATGGCATCACAGCTCACAGCAACCTCAAACTCTTGGGTTTAAGCAATTCTCTTGCCTCAGCCTCCAAAGTAGCTGGGACTATAGGTGCCGGCTACAACGCCTGGCTATTTTTTGGTTGTAGCTGTCATTGTTGTTTGGCAGACCTGGGCTGAATTCGAACCCACCAGCTGTGGTGTATGTGGTTGGTGCCCTAGCTGCTGAGCTACAAGCGCAGAGCCTTTTTTTTTTTTTTTAGTAGCTTAAAATACAGCTACTTACCTAGCACATGAGTCTGTAGGTCAGCCATTTGGGTTGACCCGGCTGAGCAGTTCTAATTTTGGCTGACTTTCCTCTTATATACTCAGCAGTATGTAAGCTCTGCTGGCTGTTGACTGGGGCACAGTGGTTCTCTTCTATGTCATCTCTCATCCTCAGCACACAAACCTATCTCATGGCAGCTGGGCAGAGTTCAGGGCGGGAAGGGACTCAAAAGTGGCACAAGCCACCCCGTGCCACATTCCGTGGGCCAAAGCAAGTTATAAAACCAGCTGAGATTCAAGAAGTGGGGAAATAGACCCCATCCTTAGACGAGAGGACTGGCAAAGTCATATTGCAGAAGGTATGGACACAGGTGGGAAGAGAATTAGGGCCATTTCTGCACTCCAGCAAAAGGATTCTGTAGTAATCAGCCAGGGCTAGAGGACAGTGGAGGAGGGGCAGTGCCGGGCTGCCCGGCTGTTGGCAGGGGAGCCCTTGGCCCTGCCCTACCTCAAAGGGGTCTCCAGTTCCCAGCAAATCACTAAGACTTCTCAGTTCCCAGAGGAAGTGAGGTCGTTGTCAGCCAGGGGTGTGGACCCACTCCAGACCTCAGCGCCCCTAACCTGCCCAGCTAGCATGTCTCTCAGCTACTTTCTGAATTGTTTTTCCACATGACACTCAGTGCCCCAGGCCAGCCACAGGGCATACGAGCAGTGAATGGCTGGGAGAAGTCATCTTAGTGCTTCTGTCTGCCCTGAACTTCCCCAAGCACCTGTTTGTACTGAGCAATGTCATCTTGTCATGGAACGCCTTTGAGGACTTACTTCTGTGGACTGTAGAAGCAGAGGGCACTTGGATTTCAGGATGTTTGTGCACACAGGTCCTGTGAGATTCTGTGGTGTTAGACCTGGGGGTGGGGGTCTCATCAGAATCACCCTGAGCTTTGTCAGCTGTGGGGCCTGGCATGTGCGTCCTCAGAGTTCCATGGAGAATTCTGATGCAGCTGCCTTTATGCATGGTCACCAGCTGCTGCCTCCTGCTTCCCCAGGTCAGGCCTCCAGCCAGGTGTGACTTTGTTCCTGCCCCTCTCTCACAGGCCTCTGGGGATTGGCTGGCCTTGGGTGTCACTTAGTTAGTGTAACCTGTTCTGTAGGAGCTGTCCTGCTGCTCCTTGACCTAATGCAGGGTTGCTTCTGTTGGAGGCAGGGGAGCAGTGGGGACTCCTCCAGGTCAAGGAGAACGTAGAAAAGTGCAGCCAGGAGGAGAGGGGGTGTGTCAGGAGGGAGAAATGCAAAGAGAATGTTCAGCAATGACCTTCAAACTCCACTTCATTCTGTTACACCACAGACTTGGGGCTAAAGGTCACGGACTGAGTATAGCTGTTGGGCCTTCAGGCCTGGAAGCAGTAACCAAAGGGATTGTGGCACCTCCTCCAAGGGCAGGAGGCCTAGATGCAATAGGGGTAGTGACTGGGGCTGAGGGACCCTTCTCCAGCTTTCAGGGTAATAGTCCTTTGGGTTTGTGTTTCCACTGTGTTTTGCCACCCACAGGTATAGGCTCCAGCCTCACGCCATCCCGGGGGCCAGTGTCTCCAACTGTGTCCTTCCAGCCACTGGCCCGTTCCACCCCCAGGGCAAGCCGCTTGCCTGGGCCCGCATTGCCAGCTTCATCTACAGGCTCCTCTGCCTCCTCTTCATCCACTGGCTCAGTTTCTACAGGGGGTGCTGGTGATCAGGCTGAGCCTACTGTCTGCTGCAGTGGGGCAGAGGCACCCACCACTTCTGTGACTACAAGCACAGTGCCTTCCAAAATGCCTGCCACCTTTTTGCCTGTGACCACAGTGCCCTCCAAGCTGCCCACCAGCTCGAAGTCTCTGGGTACAGTGCCTTCTAATGTGCTCACCAATCTAGCACCATCCAAATTGCCCATTAACCCCACACGTGCCGTCACAGTGCCATCCAAAGTGCTCACTAGCTCGATGCCTACTAAGGTGCCTGCCAGTGCAGTCCCCAGTGGCAAAGCTGAGGTAAGTCCTTGCCCTCCTAACGGGACTCCTTTCCCTTAGGACATCTTGCCCTCCTGGCCCTGTCCTTGGACCCTTCCCAGTCTCCACTCTTTCTCCAACTTGGGCTGGTCCATGGCCTATGCCTGAGGGTGTAGGAACAGCTGAGAACCAGCCTTATTCTGCCCCTGTACCATGTCCTCCAGGAGGAGGAGTCATTAGAGCTCCCAAGTGTGAACACCTTAGGAGGGTCAAGCATGGGGCCCACCCCCACTCCCAGTGACGCGTGTTAGCTCATTTAGAGCTGGCAGCTCCCCCATTGAACTTAGCAATGCCATTTTGTTTTGTTTTGTCTTTTGTTTGAGCTAGAGTCTCACTATGTCACCCTCTATTGAGTGCTGTGATGTCACAGCTCACGGCAACCTCAAACTCTTGGGCTTAAGCGATTCTCTTGCCTCAGCCTCCCAAGTAGCTAGGACTATAGGCTCCTGCCACAATGCCCAGCTATTTTTTTTTTTTTTTGAGACAGAGTCTCACTGTGTCACCCTTGGTACAGTGCCATGGCGTCACAGCTCACAGTAACCTCAAATTCTTGGGTTTAAGCTATTCTCTTGCCTCAGCCTCCCAAGTAGCTGGTACTATAGGTGCCCTCCACAATGCCTGGCTATTTTTTGTTGCAGTTGTCACTGTTGTTTAGCTGGCCCAGGTCAGGTTCGAACCCGCCACCCTCAGTGTATATGGCTGGTGCTGTAACCACTGTGCTATGGGCGCTGAGCCCAGCTATTGTTTTTGTCGCAGTTGTCATTGTTGTTTTAGCAGGCTTAGGTGGATTCGAACCTGCCAGCCCTGGTATATGTGGCTGGCACCCTAACCCCTGAGCTATAGGCACCCGAGCCAGCAGTGCCATTTTGCACAGGAGGAGGCAGTGAGGGGTAGAGTGTGGTGGCCCATCTGCCTTATGCCTTGCTGATCACCACCAGGATTTCTGGTCTGCCCCCTTCACACCCAGGTTGTTCAGAGCACAGTCCCAGACCATCCAGCCAGGGGCAACCACTCTGATCCAGAGTCCCCCATTGCTCCCTCCTTCAAACCCTTACACCTAACCCCAAGCCCATGGGGGCCCCTCAGGTGTATGGCTGGGCCTCTGTCCCTGTGGCTGCTTCATGGCACTCAGGCTCAGGCAGAATGCTGATGCAGGATGGGGCCATACCCCATCAAAGGCTGTGGGTAGGGGTGAGCTCCCAGGTAGGTCAGGGAATAGGGAGAGGGATGGCCTAAAGGAGGCCACCATTGGTGCTGCTTCAGAACCTTTGTCCCCTCTTTTCCGGTTCTCCAGGAGAGTGTGACATCAGGGCCCTGATGGGCTGTGAATGGAGGGTTGGGGCACTAGTGCATGTTCTGGACTGAGAAAGAGGCCGCCCAGCTCGGCGGCCAGTCCCTTCCAGTGCTCTCTCATTTCTTTCCTAGGAGACAACAGTGGCTGCAAGGCCCATAGGCGCCACTGGAGGCAGCTCTGAGAGCTGGGGCTCTGGGCCTGAGCTGAGCAAGCCTGGCCTGCTGGTGTCTCAGGTGGACAGCCAGTTTTCTGGCTGCTCTGAAGACCTTGCCATCAGTGCAAGCAGCTCTTTGGGCACTGGGGCCTATGGTAGCCCTGAGGAGAATGAGTATGAGTCTGTGGGCACCTTGGGGATCCATGTGTCCGAGACCCCCAGCGCTGACCTCCTAGAGGGCAACCCCAGGCCACGTGCTGTCCCACAGCTCCAGACCCAGGACAGATCAAAGTCCCAGCCCATCCAGCCAGGAGCAGCCACTCTGGAAGAGGAGGAGGAGGAAGAGACGGCTGGGAATGTCTGGGTTGAGCCCTGGGCCCCATGGCTCCGGAGAGCTGTGGCTGGGTTGCTTGTGGTCACACTGCTGGCTGTGTTTTACCGGCGGCGCCAGCTCCTGTGAAGCCCTTGACTCTCCCCCCCACATATCTGCTCTGTCCCCTCTCTGGAGTGGGGTTGTCCTGCCACTCTTGTCCTTTTCTTGGAGCTGAGAGGGGGCTGGGTCAGAGGAGTCTAAGGGACCCTGCAACCTGGCAGGAGCCTTAGCAAGATGGACTTCTGGGGGCAGCATTCCATCCTTGCTCTTGCACCCGTGGGTCCCTCCCGTCATTGGCTTCCCGGGGCCTGGGCTGCCCCAGCACTCCAACCTCAGCCACTTGGCAGTCCAGGTTGTACCTTCTGGAGGAGGTGCCTCTCTCCAGGCCATATCCCTATTAGATAAGGAGGTGCCACTGGAGCACATATGGGGGTCGGTAATGCCCCTTATCCTGCACAGGTCTCAGGGCAGTTGTGCAGGGTGGGGGACCCCATAAGACCCACTTCTAACGCCAGCACCCAGCCTGAACTCATTACCCTGGGGCAGGCAGGAATGGCTAGGTGGCTGGCCTCCGGGCTTTGGGTTCCTGCCCCCTTGGACCCTGTGCCCTGCTAGGCAACTCCAGGGAGGTCTGAAAGTTCCGGTGGATCCCAAAGAAGCTAGAGGGAGCTGCCGGGCCTAAGGAAGACCCTGCACCTTTCTCCAGTCTCCTCACCCACCTCCTACTTCTCTCCCCTGGTCTCTATTCTCTTTACTTCCCTACTTGAGCTGTAGAGGGGACACCAGGTGGGCAGGGCTCAGGCTAAGGGTTGAATCTCAGCTCCACATCTCCCAGGCCTTGCAGCCTTAGCAGGTTGTCAGACTTCTCTGGTCTTGCTTCCCCACATGGACAGTGAGTTTCTGGCTCACCCTTCAAGGGGGTTCTTCTGAGATTGGAGCATGTAGGTGTTGCTGAGTGCCTGGCTCAGAACAGGTGACCACTAAATGCTCCTCTTGCCTCTCTGCTGCCTACCACTCTGCTAGAGCTGGGAGTGCGGGAGGCAGAGAGCATGGTGGGTTAGGGTGCAGCACTACAGCACAACCCCACTCTGCTTCTCACTAGCTCTGTGACCTTGGGCAAGGGATTAGCCACTCTGTGCCTCAGTTTCCTCACCTATAAAATGGGGATGAATAATGTATATCTTCTAGTATTTTGAGAATTAAATGACTTGATCTATGTAAATCTTAGAATGATTCCTGGAATTTACTAGGGTTAGATAAATGTTGTTATTATCACTTTTAAATGAGAGGGACTAGAGCCCTTGGCTACACCGTTAGAGGCAAGCCCAGACTTTCCTGCCTTACCCCTCTCTGTATTTGCCCATTTTTTTATCTTGTCCATTGGGACATTGTTGGGGAGGGAGGCATGTCTGCTGGGGCAGCTGTGCAGGAGTGGGGCCAGGGCATTCTCCCCACCCCCACTCCAAGTTCACCCACTGGAGGGGAGACAAGCTATATTTATACCAGAAACACATTGGGGTAGATTAGGGGTGTCCTTTTGGGTTCTTTTCAGGCAGCCACCTCTGGGCAAAGGGCTGGCCCAGGAGCCTCAGGAGCCACTTCTGTTTGGTGCTGTGCAAGGGACAATAACTGTAGGCCTTTGAGGCATCCAGGATGGGGCTTGCTGTGGGTCAGCCTCAAGCTGTTGGTCATCAGGGTCCTGCACCCTGCTGTAGCTGCTATAGTCTTTCCTCTGCACTGTCATTGACTTCAGTGACCCAATGACCTTTACTCTGAACTGTTCTTCAACCCATGCTTCAAATCCAGCACCCTGTACCCCAAAACCATGAGTGGTCCCTACCCAAGCTGTTTGTACTGCTCCCCATCTGCCTTGCTTTTTTTTTTTCTTTTTTTGCGGTTTTTTTTTGGCCGGGCCTGAGTTTGAACCCACCACCTCTGGCATATGGGGCCAGCACCCTACCCCTTTGAGCCACAGGCACCACCCTTTTTTTTTTTTTTTTTGAGACAGAGTCTTGCTTTGTTGCACCAGGTAGGGTGCAGTGGCATCATTGTAGCTCAAACTCCTGGGCTCAAGCAATCTTCCTGCCTCAGCCTTTTGAGTAGCCGGGACTACTGGACCACACCATGACAACCAACTAATTTTTTTTTTCTTTTTCTTTCTTTGAGAGAGAGTTTCACCCTGTTGCCCCAGGCTAGAGTACTATGACCTCAGCGCTCACAGCAATCTCATATTCCTGGGCACAAGTAACCTCCTGCTTCAGCCTCCTGAGTAGATGGGACTACAGATGCCCACCATAACGCCCGGCTAGATTTTTTATATTTAGTAGAGACAGGGTCTCATTCTTGCTCAGGCTCGTCTGAAACTCTTGAGCTCAAGTAATCTACCCACTTTGGCCTCCCAGAGCCACAATGCCCCACCACTTTGCTTTTAACAGGCCCTCTGTCCTTCCACCCCCAGCCAGGTGCCCGTGGGGAGCCAGTTGGTGAGCAAGTCGCACAGGGTGTCTAGTTTTAATGTGTTCCCCTCCCAGGGGAGCTGGAGAAAAGTATCTCAAGATGGCAACATGGAGCCCGAAGGAGTGTTGCCCAAATGGAATTTCAAGCTCAGTTACCAGTCACTGCGGGGAGACACCTTGGGTAAGGTGTGTAGGAAGTGTCAAGGGGACTTCCCACCACTTTTCAGATGCTGCTGCTAGAAGACCTGACTTGGCCTGCATGTATCAGCAACCCCAATGTAGCTGTTATCAACCCAAAGGTCTCACCAAAGTTGACCTCAATCAAGATGGGAACTAGCCAATGTACTGGCTAGCATCACACATTAGGACTCCTGTATTTGGAGTGTGGCTTTCAGCTGCAGGGGGTGCGTGTAGGAGGGAGAGCCAGGAAGGTCACCCTCACAGCCATGGCTAGGACAATGTAGAGGTCCGAGCACAGGGAAGGGAGGGAAGACCTCCACTTCCAATGGGGTGGGCTGGCCACCCACACCTGGGGACTTGATGAAATACATTTCACCTTGGGGCACTCTACCAAGGGCAACAAAGTGAGACTCTGTCTCAAAAAAAAGAAAAAAAAAAGGGTGGAGCCTTGGGGAAGTGATTAGGTCATGAGAGCTCTGTACTCACAATAAGAAAGTGAAGGCCCCATCCTACAGCAACCTCCTACCACCCAATGTTTCCAGAAGAGAGTGAGTGGTCTAATGGAGTGTTCCTGAATCATAGGGCGGAGGGAGGGGAAGGGACAAGGATTGTTTTAATCAGTTTTGTACTGTTCATGATTATAATAAGTAAATTCAGGAGAAGGGTAATAGAACTTAGAACCCATAGGGAATAAGTCTTGACAAATTCAAATGTTGATTAAAATATGAAACTCTTGGGCCAGGTGCTATGGCTCACGCCTGTAATCCCAGCACTCTGGGAGGCCAAGGCAGGTGGAGTGCCTGAGCTCACAGGTTCAAGACCAGCCTGAGAAAGAATGAGACCCATCTCTAAAAATAGCCAGGCATTGTGGCAGGTGCCTATAATCCCAGCTACTTGGGAGGCTGAGGCAAGAGAATTGCTTGAGCCCAAGAGTCTGAGGTTGTTGCGAGCTATGACCATGGCACTCTACTGAGGGTAACCAAGTGAGACTCTGTCTCAAAGTAAAAAAAAGAAAAAAAGGTGGGGCTTTGGGAAAGTGATTAGGTCATGAGAGCTCTGCCTTCACAAATGGGATTAAGTGCCCTGTAAAAGATGCTCAAGGGGCCTTTCTGTCCCTCCTGCTATGTAAGTAGGAGTGAGATGACATTGTATTTCTAAAGCTGAGAGCAAGCACTCCTCGCACACTGAATCTGCTGGCACTTTGGCCTTGGGGTTCCTAGCCAGCCTCTAGAACTGTGAGAAATAAATTTTTATTGTTTGTAAAGTACCCAACCTAGGGTATTTTGTTACAGCAGCCCATTTGGATTAAGATGTTGGTATGATCCTGTTGGAAAATCGGCAGTATCTACTAAAGCTGAGCGTAGGCATGACCTGTGTTCCAGCAGGCCTACTCCTGGGTGAGCACACCAGGGAACAAGAGCTTATGTCCACCAAGACATGGGCAAGAATGTTTCTTTTTTTCTTCTTTTTTTTTTTTTGAGACAAAGTCTCCCTCTGTTGTCCAGGCTAGAGTGCTATGGAATCAGCCTAGCTCACAGCAATGGGGGGGGAGACCAATAGCGAGAGGGCTCTGCTCCAGGTCACCACTTAGCTACACCAAGCTGCTTTTCTTCTTTAAGCCCTGACTCAAAGCCCAGATCCTACAGGAAACCTCAATTAGACCCTCTCTTCATTAGGCTTCCTTAATTCCCATGGCTTACTTCAAACCCTGCTTTTATGTGTAAATTCTGACCTTGCCTGCATTTTAGAAATCCACACCGAATATCTTCCTTCTACTTCCTCAGTGGTATTTTTTAAAAAACAGCACAACTTTTTATTGAAGTAGAATATAAATAAATACTGCAAAGTACTCGGAGACAATGGAGATGGAGGTGCAAGAAGGGCGGGAGTGGGCAGAGAAAATGGAGGTAGGATGTGGTGGGAATGTACGCCAAAGTAAAGAACCCCTGGGTTATAGTCCTATGTCCTCAGTCAATTCTCATGTCCCAGCATTTCTCACTCTCCAGGACCCAAACTATGAGGGCAAGCAGGTGATACGAAATCCTTCCCCCTCCAGAGCTTAGACCATTGCCCTTGGGTGTCCTTGGCTCAGAGTGGGCTGTACCAGCTTCCTTCACCTGCAACCCCTCCCCCACCCTTCCCAGGTGCCATGGCCACAGCATCTGAATCACTGGTTTCCTGGCCATCACACACTATCTTCTATTTAATCAATTCACTTGTATTTAATTTCAGAAGAAAGAAAGAAAAATGTGTTCATTCTCACATACAGCTGGAAATCGGTTTCTTGCCTATCCAAGGTATTGGGGAAGAAAGAAACTATGGTAACTGTTGAAAGGATTACTTAGACAATTTTTTTTTTCTACTTGCTGTCATGATGATGTCCTTAGAATTGTGAGCCCATAGACACTTGTATGCAGGAATTCTGCTATTAGTACTTCTGGAACTGTAGTTATGAGTTTCCACAATGGCTCCATCCCTGCTCTTAGGCTACTGCAGGGATGGTAAGCCAGAATCCTCAGTCCAGGGACTTGATCAGGACCTCTCCCCCTCTTCCCTCCTGCCTTTTCTCTGGGGGTGGAATGTGTCTACTAAAAGACAAGCTCATCCCTCTCAGAGGGTGCAGTGGGCTCTTACCTCCTGAGCTGTGTCAGTGGATTCCTTCCTTACCACCCTGTCTGGTGGGGGTGGGTATAATTTCCCCCTGAATTTTCACCTTCCTTGTAATCTAGTCTCTTTATTAACAATTTTAAAAACCACACAATTTAAAAAACCGTGCATACATGTAAAAAAATTAAAACTCAAAACTATACAGAGATAAGTCAGAGTTTCCCATACTTCAGTTTCTCAAACTCATATACACAAGATCTTCTGGGGATCTTGTTAAAATGCAGGTTCTGACTCATTGAGTCTGTGGTGGGGCCTGAGACCTTGCATTTCTAAGGAGTTCTTTTTGAGTAAAGACAGGGCAAAGACTGAAAATGCCTTTTACTCCCTTACAATCCTATTTTCTTTTTGATGTTTTTGGTGGAATGGACATCTTTCCCTGCCTTTCTTCATGTACTTTTTTATCATCTTATGGCCACAACCTAGTCTCATCCTTACCTCAAAGTGGGGTCCTGCTTATAGCAGTGGGATACCAGAACTGCAGCCTTCTCTATACCTCCCTGTAATGCCCCACAAAGTATTGCTGCCAGGTAACCTCAGCAGCTGACCTCATCATGAATTGATCAATCAGCACTCTTCCCTATAGTCAACCCTACACTTAGCACACCTAACACAACCTGTGTGAAGGTGTATCTGTAACTATTGTGATATAAGAAATACTATGGCTTGGCGCCTGTGGCTCAACGGGCTAAGGCACCAGCCACGTACACCTGAGCTGGCGGGTTTGAATCCAGCCTGGGCCCGCCAAACAACAATGATGGCTGCAACCAAGGAATGGCCGGGCGTTGTGGCAGGCACCTGTGGTCCCAGCTACTTGGGAGGTGGAGGCAGAAGACTCACTTGAGCCCAGGAGTTGGAGGTTGCTGTGAGCTGTGATGCCACGACACTACCCAGGGCGACAGCTTGAGGCTCTGTCTCAAAAAAAAAAATGCCAGTCATTGTGGGGGGCGCCTGTAGTCCCAGCTACTTGGGAGACTGAGGCAGGAGAATCCCTTAAGCCCAGGACTTTAAGGGTGCTGTGAGCTGTGCTGTGATGCCACAGCACTCTACTGAGGGTGACAAAGTGAGACTTTGTCTCAAACAAAACAAATCCTGGAAATAACTCAGGTTGAGATGGATGCCGGTGGCCTCACAATGGCCTCACACCCCCTTCTCCATAAGACCAAGGGGCTGGGTAGGAGGAATGGGAAAAAGAGGTAAATGAAATGATGCCAAGTACCATCACTCTTAGATCAGTCTTAGATCAGGCCGGAACGAAATAAGAGAAGAGCTAACAAGCTCAGTGCTGTCATGATAAGAGTTAACAAACTAAGTTCTGTGACATTGTTGTACTTATTTGCTAATTGCCAGATCTGCTTGGTGTGACCTTTATGTTACATTATTATTATCTATCTGCCCTTTATGTTACCTTATTGCTATCTATTTGCTAATCCACTAAATTGCAAGGTTTGCTTCTATAAAAGGAGTCATTGTGACCCGAGGCTTGCTTTTTGCTTCTTTTGCCAACTTTCAGCCCACCTATTGGTTTCCTCTGCCAACTTTCAGACTATAAAAACCCCAAGTTCAGACCCCACAATGCTTTCTCACTTAGTCTGCCTTAGAATTTGCTGGCACAGACCCACAGTTAATAAAAGACTCCTTTTTGAACTTCTAATTGAGTCGGCGGTTTATATCTCACCTCATAATAAGGTATCCATCAGTGAGATACTGGCTGGATAAACCGTGGCATATCCACATTGGAGTACTACACAGTTATAAATAGAGATGAGGAATATCCATATAAATGCTATGATGTGAATTCCATGATGTTTTCCTTCATAAAGAGGAGTTATTTCGGCTCGGCGCCTGTGGATCAGCGGGCTAAGGTGCCAGCCACATACACCTGAGGTGGCGGGTTCGAATCCAGCCTGGGCCCGCCAAACAACAATGATGGCTGCAACCAAAAAATGGCCAGGCATTGTGACGGGCACCTGTAGTCCCAGCTACTTGGGAGACGGAGGCAGGAGACTCACGTGAGCCCAGGAATTGGAGGTTGCTGTGAGCTGTGATGCCACAGCACTCTATCCAGGGTGACAGCTTGAGGCTCTGTCTCAAAAAAAAAAGAGGAATTATTTCAAATGACTCTAAAAACATAACAGTTTTGGTTTTTGATCCCTAGTGCAATATATCCTAAGCATAAAAAGAACAGCAAAGAAATCTTTTTTTTTTTTTTTTTGAGACAGAGCCTCAAGCTGTCACCATGGGTAGAGTGCCGTGGCATCACAGCTCACAGTAACCTCCAATTCCTGGGCTCAAGCGAGTCTCTTGCCTCTGCCTCCCAAGTAGCTGGGACTACAGGCACCTGCCACAACGCCTGGCCATTTTTTTTTTTTTTGGTTGCAGCCACCATTGTTGTTTGGCGGGCCGGGCTGGATTTGAACCCGCGAGCTAAGGTGTACGTGGCTGGCGCCTTAGCCCGTTGAGCCACAGGCGCCGAGCCAGAAATCTTAAAACAGTATTCAATGTTGGCAATAACATTGATATGTGAGATTTATTCTGAAGCTATTTTCTACCTATTTAATAATAAAGCAAATATGTTGCTAATGTTGTTACAATTTGGATTTTCAGGGCAACATAAAAAATTGAGTAAAAACTCTATAACCCTAAAAATGAATGGAAAATATTAGTATAA
The DNA here is from genome assembly GCA_963574655.1 of Perodicticus potto. NCBI lineage: Eukaryota > Metazoa > Chordata > Mammalia > Primates > Lorisidae > Perodicticus > Perodicticus potto. The sequence continues at coordinate 19,256 of CAUYRH010030932.1, forward strand.
ATTCATAATATATTTTTTGCTGTTAAAAAATGTTTTTTCTAGCTCAATGCACCAAAAGGGTTTAGAAACAATAAGCAACCCAGGAGCAATGAGTACTCCTAGTGTCCAAATTGTGGCCATTTTTCACTGAAAGAAACCATTGATCCTTGGAGAAATGATTGAAGATCTGGACAGGAAATTGGCAGAATTGAGGCTAAAACCTCTGTAATACCAAAAAAAAAAGGAAGCAAGCTGTTGAAGACTACTGGAGTACTGTTTAAATGACTCAGGAGTCAATTTGAAGAGCTTCTGTTGGTCAAATGTGGGACAATTTGAGCATTAAAAAGGTTAGTGACGGGTGGTGCCTGTAGCTCAGTGAGTAGGGCGCCGGCCCCATATAACCGAGGGTGGCGGGTTCAAACCCGGCCCTGGCCAAACTGCATCAAAAAATAGCCGGGTGTTGTGGCGGGCACCTGTAGTCCCAGCTACTTGGGAGGCTGAGGCAAGAGAATCGCCTAAGTCCAAGAGCTGGAGGTTGCTGGGAGCTGTGACTCCACAGCACT
>CAUYRH010030933.1:0-39326 GCA_963574655.1 Perodicticus potto
AGAGCTTCTCTCTCCCTACTTGAAATCTCTCCCACTACCAGAAGCTTTGGTGTTTTCTGTATTCTTTTCTGTAAATCAATTCTGTCTTATCACGGACGGGTGGGGGGGGGGAAATAATGTAATGAAGAATAATAAAATACACTTAAAAAAAAAAACATTAATCCAAATTATTTCTTAAAGTTATAATTTGTTAATTTTCTTTCAGTATGTATTATATTGTAAAACTTTGTAACTTATTTATTCTACTATTGATGAGTATGAATTGTTGCCAATTTCTAACTATCACAAATAGGCTCTTATAAATATTCTCACATGTATCCTGCTGTAAATATGCATGGATTTCTTTGGGAAATATTCCTGAGAACGGAATTGTTGAATCATGGAGTATGTGCATCTTTAACTTTATTGCATAATACCAAACTGTCTTTCTAAAGTACAGTACTAATTTACTCTCCCTATAGCAGTATACATGGGTATGAGCATTCCAGTTGCTCCAAATCCTAATGCTTATCAGACTCTTTCACTTTAACAATCTGGTTGGTGTGTGCTGGCACCTCACTGCAGCTTCAATTTTCATTTCCCTGATTACTGATTAGGTGGAGATCCTTTTTATATTTTTAGGAGCCATGTGAACATTCTCTTTTGGAATTTCTATTTAAAGTATCCACATTTGTATTCGGATGCCTGTCTTTTTCTAGTCAGTTATTTCTGAGAGTAGGAAAATGAGTGATTTGTTTTTACTTTCCCTTTTGTTATATTCTGATTTACTTAAATAATAGGAATACATGCAAATTTGCTTTAGCCTATGAGACATTTCATTGTGTAGATACACCTTCAACTATTTACCACTCTCCTTATGATGGAACTAAAGGCTATTTCAAATTTAAAAGTATTATAAACAACAGAGTAATGAATAGTATGCACAAACACACAGGCGTCAGAGGAAGGGGCACTGCATGTGGATGGCGGGTCAGATGGCAGCAATGAATACCCAGAATGACATCCTTTCCTCATGCCCACCAAGAGCATGCTTCAGGTTCAGACAGATGAGAGAAAAAGGAGAAGAAAGGAGAAAGACAGAAAGAAAAAAAGTAGATGATGATGAAAAAAATGAGATACTAAAGGTGGGGGGTCATTGCTTTCGTTTCCAATTTTTTGCTAAATGTTTTCAAATAGAAAAGTTAAAAGAAGAATACAAGGAATACACAGACAGCAATCACTAAACCTCAACAAATGTTAACTCTTTGCAGTATTTGTGTCATATTTCTCCTTTTATCTGGCCATTTTAAATTAAGGAGCAGACATTATGACACTTCATCTTTGAACATTTCTATCTCCTACAAATAAGGACTTTTGCAAAAAGGACTACATCCTCCACATATCATTATCCCCAAGAAAATTAAACGATCATTCCCTAATGTTACGTAGACCCAGACCACAATTTTCGAAACAAAGCAATTTGTAAATTTCCTCATGAATTCTGTGGGAATGAGGAAGTAGAGGGGAGGCCTTCTAGCGAGAATGGCTGTTGTCAAAAATGCCCCAAAACAACAAGTGCTGACTGACATGGATGTGAAAAGAAAGGAACTCTCACACACTGTTGATGGGACGGTGAGCTAATACAGGCTCTATAGAAAGTAGTATGTAGATATCTCAAAGAACTAAAAATAGACCTACCATTTGACCCAGCAATCCCACTCCTAGGTATTTACCCAAAGTGGGGAATAAAGGCATTTTACAAAAAAGAAACTTGCACTCAAATATTTATAGCCACACAATTCACAATTGCAAAGATGTGTAAACAACCCAAGTGCCCTTCAATGCATGAGGATTAATAAAATGTGGTGTATGTACACCATGGAGTACTACTCAGCCAATAAAAAAATGGTGAACTAATACCTTTTATATGGAACTGGAGACCACTCTTATAAGTGAAGTATCCTGAGAATGAAAAAACAAACACCACATATACTCAATACTAAATTGGAACTAGTGGATCAACACTTACGTGCATACATGAAAGTAAAACTCAATGGAAATCAAGTAGGTGGGAGTTGGAAAGAGGGGTGGGTTAATTCACACCTACCTTATACAATGCATATATTCTGGGTGAAGGGGACACTTAAAACTTTGAGTTAAAATGTATAAAAGCAAATCATGTAACCAAATGTGTGTATTCCTGTAATATTCTGAAATTAAAAAAAAAAAAAAAACCAGCTTGCTAAAATAAACCTTGCACCAAACAAAATGGAGAGAAAGACAGAGCAAGAAGGGAAGGGAAGAGAAAGGAAAGAAAAGAAAGGGAAAGGAAGGGAAAGGAAAGGAAGGGAAGGGAGAAGGAAAAGGGAAAGGGGGAAGGAAGAAAAAAAGAAGAAAACCTGGGTCATCATTTTCTCTTCTCCCCATACACTTCACCATGATCTGAGGGCACAAGAAGTCAGCAGTTGTTAAGATCCAGGTTTTTATTCCTGTTTTAAAAATACATATTTTCTAAGAAGCAAACAAATATATACTCATTATAGAAAATATGGACAGTGCAGAGAAACAAAAAAAAAAGCAACAGAGAGGAAGGTTATCCACAAATCCATTTGTTTGGATACAAACAGAAAGACAAGAATTGAATAGTTTAATTTATATGTGGAGTGTAAAAAAGTCAAACTCATAGCAACAAAGAGTAAAATACTTATGAGAGATGAGGGGTGGGTAAGAGAATTGGGAAGATGTTGGTCAAAGGACAGGAAAAATAAGTTTATGAGATGTATTGCACTTTATATTGACTCTAGTTAATAGCAATATGTTGTATATTTTAAAATTGCTGAGAGTAGATTTGAAGTGTTCTCACCACAGAGAAAAACGATAAGTATATGAGGTAATGCATATATTAAATAGGTTGATTTAGCCATTCTACAATGAATACTTATATAAAAACATTATGTGTTATACCATAAAATATACAATTTCTACTTGTCAACTGAAGTTAAGTAACTTTTTTTAAATGGTTGCTCAACACACACATACATACATAAGGGGTGGAGTAAGATGGCTAAATAGACACCTCCAGTGATTGTCGTCCCACATAAATACCTAATTCAACAACTATCCACACAAGCAAGCACCTTCAGAAGAACTGAAAATCAGGTAAGTGATCATACTACATGGTTTTAACATTATATCAAGTAAAGAGGCACTGAAGAGTGCAGAAAAGACAGTCTTGCATTGCCTGTGCCACCCCAGCAGTGCCCTCATCACTCAGCAGTGCTGCAGCAGAGCACTGAGTGAAGAGAGAATCTGTGTGCCCAGGGGAGAGACAGTGAAGTGATTGTGGGACTTTGCATTGAAACTCAGGGGTGCTCTAGCACAGGGGAACAGAGCACAGCACAGGATTCTGCAGTGCCCACAGAAGGAGCGTTTTGACCAGCCTGGCCATAGGGTCAGGGAAATTCCAGAGGGAAATTCTTTGCTCTGAAACCTGAGTTCCACCTAGCTTCACCATCGGCAGAAAAAGAGCAGCCTCAGGTCTAGAGTAAATTTATAAGGCAGTCAGCCCACAAGGGCTGTATTACTGGCTCGGAGCCAATGGACTTGCAGTGCACATGACCCAGTAAGAAACTAGCAGTACTGGCCAAGCCTGTGCCTGTGTCATACCTCTCCCAAATATAGGCAGTGCTGCTCATGCAGTTTTCTTCCACTTGGGGAAAGGAAAGAGCTCAGAGGACTTTGTTTTACAATTTGGGTACCAGTTCTGACTGTAAAATAAAGTACCAAGCAGATTCCTGAGGCCCCTAAGTCCAGTCCTGAGTTCTTAAAATTATTTCTGGAGCCACCCTGGGCCAGTTGTAAACAACCTGCCTTGAAGGGAAGGACCCAATCCTGGCAGAATTCACCACCTGCTGGCTAAATAGCTCTTTAACTTTGAATGAATATCAGAGGTAGCCAAGCAACAGTCACCACTGACTTTGGGTGAGAATGTACTGGCTTCAGGTGTGACCTGGTGCTGGTGCCCACATCACTCTTCCCCCAGTTCCAGCAGCTCAGCAGAGAGAGTGAGGGAAGAAAGTGCAAACCTTTGCCTGCTAATCCAGGGAATTCTCTTGTATTTCACCCAAGCTCACAAAGGCAATAACACCAGGAGTATTAGTTGCAATGTCTCTTTTTTCATCTCTAATTTTATTGATATGCTTATTTTCTCTTTTTTCTCAGTCTGGCTGAAGGTGTGTGTTTTATCTTTAAAGAAACAAAACTTTGTGTCATTAATCTTTCAAATTCTTTTGGTTTTAATTTCAGTTATTTCTGCTGTGATCTTTATTATTTCCTCTACTACCTTTGAATTTGGTTTCCTCTTGTTCTTCTAGTTCTTTGACATGCATTGCTAGGTTATTTGAAGCTTTTCTGTTTTTCAATGTAGGCACTTCTTGCTATGCACTTTCCTCTTATGACTGATTTTGTTGTATCCCATGTTTTAATATGTTGCATTTTCATTTTCATTTATTTTGAGAAATTTTTAAATTTTCTTCTTAATATCTTTGTTGAACCATTGGTCATTCAGGAGCATATTGTTTAATATCCATGTGTTTGTATATTTTCCAATATTCCTCTGGTTATTGATTCCTAGTTTATTTCATTGTGGTTAAAGAAAACACTAGGTATGATTTAAAGTTTTTGGATTTTTTTGTAACCTAACATAAGGTCTATCCTTGAGAATGATCCATGAGCTGAGGTAAAGAATGTGAATTCTACAACTATTGAATGAAATGTTTTGTAAATATCTATAAAGTTCACTTAGTCAATACAGCAGATTAAGTTTGATATTTCCTTGCCAATTTTCTGTCTACATGATCTCTACCATGCCGAAAGTGGACTGTTGAGATCTCTGATGATTATTATATTGGGCTATATCTCTTTAGCTCTGATAATATTTGCATTATATATCTGGGTACTTTAGTGTTTAGTGGATATATATTTAGAATTTTTATACCCCCTTGATGAATTGATGACTTTATCATTATATAACAACCTTCCTTGTCTCTTTATAAAGTTTTTGCCTTGAAATCTATTTTATCTGATAGAAGTATAGCTATCTCTGCTCTTTTTTGGTTTCAGTTTCCATGGAGTATCTTTTTCCTTCCCTTTGTATATAGTCTCTATATTTCCTTTTTGTTTGTTTGTTTTTGAGACAGAGTCTCACCTGGTCACCCTTGGTAGAGTGCCATGGTGTCTTAGCTCACAGCAACTTCAAATTCTTGGGCTCAAGCAATTTTCTTGGTTCAGCCTCCCAAGTAGCTGGGACTATAGGCACCCACCACAACGCCTGGCTATTTTTTTTAGAGATAGAGTCTCACTTCTTATTTAGGCTGGTCTCGAACCTGTGAGCTTAGGGAATCCACCTGCTTCAGCCTCCCAAGTGCTGGGATTACAGGCATGAACCACCGCACCCAGCTTAGTCAATGTACGGCTTTATGATTGAAGTATGTTTCTTGCAGATAACACATAATTGGCTCTTTTTTTTTTTTAATCCCTCCTGCCACTCTATATCTTTTGACTGGAGAGTCTATTTACATTCAACCTTATTTCTGAAAGGTAAGAACTTACTACTGCCAATTGTTATTTGGTATCTAGTCGTTCTGTGGTCCTTTCTTTCTTTCTTATTTCCTATTTTTCCTTGTGAAAAGTGATTTTCTCTAGCAGTGTGCTTTAATTTCTTGTTTTTTATTTTTTGTATATCCGTTGTAGTTTTTTTTTTTTTTTTTTGGAGACAGAGTCTCACTATTTCATCCTCAGTAAAGTGCCATGGTGTCATAGCTCACAGCAACCTCAAACTCTGGGGCTTAAGCCATTCACTTTCCTTAGCCTCCCAAGTAGCTGGGACTACAGGAACCTGCCACAATGCCTGGCTAATTTTTGTTGCAGCTGTCATTGTTGTTTAGCAGGCCTGGACTAGGTTTGAAGTATGTGGCTGGCACTATAACCACTGTGCTACGGGTGCCAAGCCTGTTGTAGGTTTTTTTAATTTGAGGTTACCATGAAGCTTACAAAAATTATTTTATACCCAATTAATTTAAACATGACAACTATGCTTATAAAGAAAACAAACAAATAAACAAAGAGAAGTCTAACAGAAATTCTATATTTTAACTCCATTTCCTCAATTTTTTGACTTTGTCCATATTTTTATGCTAATTTAGCTCTCAAACAGTTATTTTTGACAGATTTATCTTTTAATCTTCTGACTCAGGATATAAGTGGTTTATACAATGCAATTTCAGCAATAGAGTAGGTTTTATTTGGCCCCTACTGTTACCAGTGAGTTGTGTACCTTTAGAAGATTTCCTTTTGTTCATTAATATCCCTTTTTTCCAGATTGAAGAAATGCTTTTAGCATTTCTCATAGGACAGGTCTTGTTTTGATGAAATCCCTCATCTTTTGTTTATCTGGGAAGTCTTTTTTTCTCTTTCATGCTTGAAGGATATTTTTGCAGGATATAATATTCTACGGTTAAGGTTTTCTTTGGGTTTTTTCTTTCAGCATTTGGAATATGTCATGCCCCTCACTCCTGGCCTGTAAGGTTTTCATTGAATAGTCTGCTGCCAGATGTATCAGATCTCCATTGGATATATTTTCTTTTTTCTTGCTTACTTTAGGACCTCATCTTTATCAGTTACCTTTGGGAGCTTGATTATTAAATGCCTTGAGGTAGTTTTGTTTGGATTAAATCTGATTGGTGTTTCATGACCTTCTTGATAGCTTTCTATAGGTTTGTAAAGTTCTATCTTATTATATCTTGAATAAACTTTCTACCCTAGTCTCTCTCTACTTCCTCTTTAACGCCAATAACTCTTAGAACTGCTCTTTAGATGCTATTTTGTAGCTCCTGTAGGCATCCTTCATTCTTATGTATTCTTTTTTCTCTCCTGACTGTGTATTTTCAAGAAGCCTGTCTTCAAGCTGACTAACTCTTCTGTTTGGTCAATTTTGCTGTTGAGAGATGCTGAAGCATTTCTTAGTTTATTAATTTAATTCTTAAGCTCTAGAATGTTTACTTATTTTTAAAAATTATTTAAACCTCTTTGTTAAATTTCTCTGATAGGCTTCTGAATTACTTTCTCTGTGTTGTCTTAAAGTTCATTGAGTTTCTTCAGGTAGCTATTTTGTATTTTTTTCTGAAAGGCCATTTATCTCCATCACTCCAGGATTGGTCACTGGTACTTTATTTAGTTTATTTGGTGAGGTCAAGTCTTCCTGAATGTTCTTAATGTTTATGGATGTTCATCCATGTCTGGGAATTGAAGAATTGGGCATTTGTTTTAATCTCCACAATCTAGCATTGTTTCAATTCAAGTCTCTGGTAACTGCAGTTATATTGGCTTCATGGATACCCCAAACCCAGTAATGCTGTGGCTGATCTAGAGAAAGCTAAAAACTATTAGAACTGATTTTTTTAAAATTGGTAAAATTGCAGGATACAAAATCAACATACAAAAATGAGTAGCATTCCTGCATACTAGTACTAAACAACCCGAAAAAGAAATCCAGAAAGTAATCTCATTATAATAGCTACACATAAAATAAAATACCTAGGAATAAACTTGACCAAAGAAGTGAAAGATCTCTATTATAAATACTATGAAATACTGATGATAGAAGCTGAAGAAAACACCAAAAAATGCTCACAGATTGAAAGAATCAATATTGTTATAATGTCCACACTACCAAAAGCAGCAGTTCTCAACCTGTGGGTCATGGCCCCTTCGCAACAATGAAAATACATCCTGCATATCAGATATTTACATTACAATTCATAACAGTAGCAAAATGATAGTTATGAAGTAGCAAAAAAAAAATTTTATGGTTGGGAGTCACTACAACATGAGAAACTGTAATAAAGGGTCGCGGCATTAGGAGGCATTAGGAAGGTTGAGAACCACTGACCTAAAGCAATCTGCAAATTCAATGTAATCACCATCAAAATACCAATGACATTCTTCACAGAAGTAGAAAAAATAAATCCTAGAAATTCTATGGAACTACAAAAGACCCATAATAGTCAAAACCAGCCTAAACAAAAAGAAAATGGGAGAAATCACATTACTCAACTTCAAATGTTACTATGAAGTTGTAATAACCAAAACAGCGTGGTACTGACAAAAACAGACACACAGGATAATTGAACAGAATAGAAAACACAGAAATAAATCCACACACCTATAGTGAACTTATCTTTGGCAAAGGAATCAAGAACATACAGTGGAGAAAGGATAGTATCTTTAATAAATGGTGCAGGGAAAACTGGAGATCTATATAGGAAAGAATGAAACTAGTCCCTTAACTCTCACCATATATAAAAATCCAATCAAAATGGACTAAAGATTTAGATGTAAGACCTGAAATTATGAAACCGCTAAAATAAAACATTGGAGAAATGCTTCAGGACATTGATCTGGGCAATATAATATCCCCACAACACAGGCAGCCAAAGCAAAATTGGACAAATGGAATCACATTAAGCTAAAAAGCTTCTGTGCAGCAAAGGAAATGATCGACAAAGGGAAAATAAAATCCACAGAATGGGGGAAAATATTTGCAAATTACCATCTGATAAGGGATTAATAAATAGTATATATAAGGACTAACAGCTCAATAGAAAAAAAATCAAACAATCTGATTAAAATATGGGCAAAGGATCTGAATAGACATTTCTCAAAAGAAGACATACAAATGGCCAATAGGTACATGAAAAAATGCTCAACATCATTAGTCATCAGAAAAAGGCAAATCAAAACTATAAAGAGCTATCATCTCACCTTAGTTAAAATGGCTTTTTCTCTGATGACTAATGACTAATCATCAAGCTGTACTAATCATGCAAGCTGCTTAGTACAGTTGAAGAAACTACAAAAGATATGTCTGGTCTCCATTCCAAACTGGATCAGAAGAAGGCAGTTGATCAACACAATGCAGAAGCTCAGGATATTTTTGACAAAAATTTAAATAGTCTGTTTATTAATATGGAAGAATTAATTAAGGATGGCAGCTCAAAACAAAAGGCCATGCTAGAAGTTCACAAGCCCTTGTTTGGTAATCTCCTGTGTTCCAGTGTCTCGGCATTAGACAGCATTACTACAGTAGCAATTGGATCTCTCAGATTTATTCCAGAAAATGTGTCCCTGTACCTCAGATTCTGAAGATGATATTAAAAGAATAATCATTAGCAGCAGAAAGTAAAACTGTGCAACAAGAATTGATTGTTAGTATATCTCATAAAATATTTTTGGAGAATGACATTTGATAAGTCTTGGAAAAAAATCATTAGTCATCAGAGAAAAGCAAATCAAAACTATCTGGAGCTATCATCTCACCTTAGTTAAAATGGCAAGAATGTAGAGAAAATGGAACCCTTATACCTGTTGGTGGGAATGTGGATTAGTGCAACCACTGTGGAAAACAATATACAGGTCCTCAAAAAACTGAAAATAGAACTACCATATGACCCAGCAATCCCACTGTCGGGTATATATCCAAAGGATGTGAATTCAGTATATAAAAAAGGCATTGCACTCCTATGTTTATTTCAGTGCTATTCACAATAGCCAAGATATAGAATCAACCCGAGTGTCTATAGATGGATGAATGGATAAAGAACTTATAGGCCATATACAGAATGGAATATTATATAGCCACAGAAAAGAATTAAATCCTGCCATCTGAAACAACAGGGATAGGCCCAGAGTATGTTAAGTGAAATAAGTCAAGCACCGAAAAAATCTCATATGTTCTCACTAATATGTGAGAGCTAGATATTAAAAGTAACTGATGCCATGTAAAATAGAAGAATGGTTACCAAAGGATGGGAAGGGTAGCAAAGAGGAGGGGATAAAGTGGGAATAGTTAATGGGTATGAAAATATAGTCTGAATATAGAATATATTCTGAATAAAGTCTAATATAGAATATATTAGAATTACATTAGTCTAATATAGAATATATTAGAATGAAGAATATTTGATAATGCAACAGAGTGAGTGTAACCAGTAAGTTAGGGTATACTTTAAAATTTCTGCACTATGATTTGTGACTTGGAAACCTGCCTAATTAAAATAATCTACTTAAAAGAGATTTGGAATGAAGGCTGTGTCCAGGTACCAAAGCCAAGTCTTATTAGATATACTTCACAACTCTGCCTACTTTTAAAAAATGTGTATTTTTCCTCCCACAAGTGGAAGTTCCAGATGAATTGTCTTGATGGCCTCTCTGCACTGGCGTAATCAGAGAGCTCACAGCGTTCTCATGGAAGATGAGAAACAGTTTTCTGGTAGGAACACTGTATTTGGAGACTGCAGCTAGAACTTGAAACATAAATAACTTCTAAATCACTCAAAGTCAGGCAGCCAGTATGTACCAGAACATGCTCAGCAGATGATGTTGCAAAAGCTCAGCGTTCCTTCTTGTTCTAGCACCAAGGAGGGAGTATTTGCCAGCTATCTTTGAGACTCCACAGTCAGGGTCTCAAAGGGTAGCTCTAGACATTCTAGAGGGAGAAAAATACTCCTCTTACCTCTCCATGTAATTCAGAACCCTCACTCTTGTCCCTGCTCGTCCTGTGATCTAACTGTCACCTGCTCTTTCCTCAGTTCCAGTTCTGAGTAACTGGCATTAGACAGCTGATCAGGAGAAATATTACCTCCTTTGCAAACTCTCTTGCAGAACTAAGGCTCTTCCAATTGCAACAGTGCTTTCAACCTTTTATTTAAGGTGCAATTCAAAATATAGGCAGGGTAAAAATGCATATATCTGAAAGACAAAGAACCCTTCTTACCCCCAGGACTCCCAGGCAGGCTGGGTTCAGATCTCCTATACAGAGTTCAGTCACCCATGGATGCATTTCTTAGGTGGTTTCCAGGACCCCACTTCACCTTTGCATACATCTGGGATCTTCCAGAACACTGACTCCGCCCTGAATTGTGAAGTCTGCAGTTTGAATTTTAATGTGGTAACCCAAGTCCTAATAATGACAGTCACAATAACACACTGATACCTGTTCTTTAAGTTCATATAAGTTTCTAAAGTGTTCAATGGCACTATGGTTCCGGAGTCAGACAGAGGAATGTAAATAAGGATGATGATAGCATAAGAGGGTTGTTACTTTTGACTCAGAAAATAACTTGTTTGTTCTGAAAAAAACTGAAAAAAAATACTGATAGACAATTGTCCCTCCGCACCTGTGTATTTGCATGTAACCTGCACACATTCTCTGTATACTTTGAATGATCTCTACATTACTTATTATCCCTAATACAAGGTGAATGTTATGTAAATAATTTTTATGCTTCATTGTTTAGGTCATAACGACAAGAGAAAAGTCTGTAAATGTTCAGCATAGATGCAACCATCTATTATTTTCTTGAATATTTTTGATCCACAATTGATTGAATCCATAGATGCAGAATCCACAGATATGGAGGTATAAGTATATTTGTACACAATTTTGATGAAAATTAATCTGACTTCCACATGCACATTCACTATGACAGCCACAGGATGGAAAGAAAGTTAAAGCCAGCCTACCTGAATGAGCAGAGAAGTATCTTCTCCACAGCATTGGGCAACTCTATTAACTAGGTGCTTCACACTTGCCCCTGTTACCAATATTCCAAAAGAGGGAGTACAAATTTTTACTGTATTGCAAGAAAATTCTCCAGTTTGCAATTTATCATTGTGTCTAATCTGCCTTTGCTTCTCAGATCTAGGGATTACCTCCTTCTGGGTCTCTGGCTGACTTCCTTATCAAGTCCTAATCTTCCTCCCTGTCTGTCCCACTTTGCCTCAGGCAGATGTCAGCCTTGGGCCAAGAAAGACAAAAATCACCACCCCAGAAAGACAAAAGACATTAATAGACATTAATAGTTTCTAATAAGTTAACTTCTTTATGCCAAAAAACCCTTTCAATGGGTCACATTGAGGTTTAAATGTTATATATAAATTTCTTAGAAAAATACCTGACCAATAAGTATGCAATAAAGTGTAGCTATTATTTTTTATCCCTGGTTGTGTCATTCAATCCACTGAAATGTATGAGGCAGTCTGAGCAGGGAATAATAGCTTCATGTTATAATTAGAACCAGGAGGCTCAAAGATGCTGCTATTTTCTCTATGCCATCTGAAAACTGAGTAATGAAACCAAATTAGAATTCTATTTGTGACCCATTCTCCTGTACCCAGAGTTTTAATCTTCCTTTCTTAATCAAGTTTCAAGTCTTATACAAAATCTGCTGGGATTCTTAGATCTAAGGTCAGCAATCTTTTTTATAAAGGACCAAAGAGAAAATATTTCTGGTTTTGTCATCTGGAAGGTCTCTGTCACAACTATTCCACCCTGCTCTTGTAACATGAAAGAGGTCACAGTCAGTGAACAAATAGATCAGCAGCTGTGTTCCAATAAAACTTTATTTAGAAAAATTAGCAGTTTTTCCGCGGATTTTGTCCGTGGACTAGAGTTTGCTGACCTCTGCTTCAGATCAATGATGATTGCCTTGAACATAGTGAGAGATCCGAAATGAGTTTAGAGAAATGAATAATAATTTGTCCTACTCTGAACTCTTTTATCTCTAAAAGTCTCTACTCTCTAATCTAGCACTGAATTACATGTTCCATATTATTCAGTATCACTTCATATGTCTTTCCTTTTTTATGTGTGAGTAACATTGAATATGAGCCTTGGGAATTTCGTAGAAAGAACCTAGAATTGCAATCCAACTTTCCCATTTGGGCAAATTAATTCACCTTGAACTTCTGTTCTCTCCTTTGCCAAACAGGGATGTGAAGGCTTACTTGTAGCAGTGTGAGGTTCAGACATCATGTGGGCACAGTATTCCATGAATAGCAGTCATTGCAAATGAGCTGTTGACAGACATTAGGTCTTCCTTTTCAGCCTCTTTTTTTTTTTTTTTTTAGACAGAGCCTCAAGCCGTCACCCTGGATAGAGTGCTGTGGCATTACAGCTCACAGCAACTTCCAATTCCTGGGCTCAAGCAAGTCTCCTGCCTCTGCCTCCCAAGTAGCTGGGACCACAGGCACTTGCCACGCCTGGCCATTTTTTTTTTTTTTTTGGTTGCAGCCGTCATTGTTTGGCGGGCCTGGGCTGGATTCGAACCCGCCAGCTCAGGTGTACATGGCTGGCGCCTTAGCCCATTGAGCCACAGGCGCCCAGCCCCTTGGTCTCTTATCAAAAGCTTGTTTTTAGTCTTCCTCCGTGATTTCTAAGTAAATGGAAATTAGGAATGGTGGTGATCTGAACTGGCATGTAGGGGAAGAAGACGACAGACTGAGAGGCATTTCACATGCTAAAGAAACTTCAAAGTTGTTTCTTCTTTCTAGCTGTGCTCAACTGCTGGGCTTTTGCTAAAGGACAGGGAAAGGTCCCCACTCTTGGCCTGCCCTCTTTGTTTACATGCTATTGATAGTGACATGTTCAAGAGCCATGCTTGAAATGCACTGCTACAGATTTTCATACTTGACTGTCCAGGTTAAAATCTTCAACTGATAGATGTAGAGAAAGCATTATGCCTTCTTCATGGTGAACCCCAATCTGAAATGGGGACATAACCAGTAAAAGGAGGAAGTAGTGTCTACTTAGTCAAATGACCAGGAAGAGACTGGGAGATGGAAGACATGGATAACAGTCCCAGTGCTGCCTCTCCCTGGCTGTCTGACTTGGGTGAGGCAGACCTATCCTCTTCACTGGGCCTCAATATTTTCTAAAATCAGTAATTCATATATCATCTTCATTTTTAAAAATCATGTCTATGTAGCCCCTATGCTATTTTTTCTGTATTTCAAACAAATTAATTATTTATTTTATGTGCCTTGTCCTATATAATAATATAAATGATGTTATACATTGGTATACCAGTTACATTTTTCTTGTCATATATGGAAATAAATACATATATATCTATTGAACTATAAATTATAACTATAGTAAATGTTCCTTCTTGCACCACCCAGCATCATCCCAGCATTCCCAGTGGTGGGTGCTCCCACTTACAGAATACCACATTTGGTGGTGGGGATCTTGCATCATTTCCACACTACATGATTCTTTTATGCTCCCACATGGTGTCAGGTACACAAATGGTGTGTGAAGTCCATATATTTATATAGCACTTTATAGTTTTCAAAGTCTTTCAACATACTTGATAGAGGGAAGATCAAGGGGAAGAGAACCTCCTTTGTGTTTTGTATAAACTCAACAATGGAGATAAACAACTAGAAGATTGCAGGAAAGGAACCAAACCACCCGGCAAGGAGCCTCTCTTTGTCCTGGAATTCAATTTTCTCACTGTGAAGAAGGCACAAGGTCCTGGGTGAGGGCAGGACTTCTTCCCAAAGAGCTGACTCCTATAGAGGACATTGATTCTGGTCCTCTCACCTTAACTTTGAAGTTTTTGTCATCCCTTGAAGAGCCTTGCTCTTTATGCTCACAAATACTCCCTGGTAAGTTATCTGGTTGAATTACTAGGAGAAGGAAAGTCATGAGATTCCAGGCAACTTCAAGGCATTATTAAAGCAATATTTTTTATATTATTGCCAAGCCCAATCCTACATTGAATCAGCAGTTGCAGAGTTCATTCTAAAACACTTGATTGTGCCCAGAAGAGACATAATCTTACAAGTAATTTTCCCAAGCATGCTTGATAAAAAGGTAGTGCATGGTTCAGTAAATACAACAGCCTGGACAGTTCTGAACTATCCAACTAAGCTGAATTGACTCACTGATGTAACCTACAATGAATGAATCCTACCTATGAGAAGCTCACTGGAAACTTCAGAGCCTATAATTTTATGTATGTTTTTTGTTTATTGATATACATGAAGACAAATGCTGTCTGATATGTGAGAGGATACTACCTGAACAATGTGACTGCCTAATTTGTTCATGATCAACTGTTTAGTATCATAAAATTATTTAATTTTCAATATCACTATTCATTTACATAGTGGTTACCAGTTCTCTTTACTTAAGATATAACTGATAATTGATTGGTGTGAGAAGAAACATATTTTGCAGAAATATCTTCATGTTCTTTTACTAGTTTATAGTCAGATGTCTTCCAATAGGCAACCTAAAAGTCTTGGGCCATTTACACTTCAAAGTATTTCCCAAATTCTAAGTGGGACTGAGTTGGATCTCTGAGTGTCTTTCTAAAGAGGCTACTTCCCTGCAGCCAAATGCCTAACAGAGAAAACTGAATTTCAAAGTAAAAGATTTTAGGGTAACATGTGTTGACTATTTGCCACTAACTTATCTGACTTGAGACCTGCATTAATCTGCCAATTCATAAACCACCAACTAACTACTTGAAATACAAATGTAAAAATGTGTGCACATTATCTGATTTGATCATCACAACAGTGCTAGGGGGAAAGTCCTGGTACCATCCGCCTTTACAGATGAAGAGACTAAAGTTCAAGGAGGTTGAACTTAATAATTCTTCTCACACTCACACACCACTATGAGCAGGATTCGGCCCAGGCATTATCTGCCTCCATAGACAGACAAAAATCTATTAACTGGGCCAAAGCACATTGATGCATGGGCTCACAAAGCCTTCTGGTGCTTATGAATTACTCCTTATGAGATATTAGAAGCAGTCCACACAGAACCTCATGCCCCAACAAGAGTAACTCAAACTGGGACATGACACCCCTGGACGGGGTACACAAAAATCTTCTAAAGCATGGAGGAGTTTAAGGAAATCGGTGTCTAGATCCCCATGTCACTGCCAACATTAATCCATTTAAGGCCCCTCCCAAGCTTAGTTCCCCTTTCCCCAGGGCTCCTTTCACGATCTATACAGGGATCACCAAACCTCAAGGAACAGATTCTCATCCCCTCCCTAAATGAGACTGGTTCTGAAGCAAGGGAGGGGCCCCATCTGTCCCAAAATTTCCTTGCTGAGAAACCCATCCTCTGAAAAGAAGCCATGGAGTAGCAACCATCTTTATCTTGAGGGATCCAAACAACTTGTTTACATGAGAGAAAGAACTATGCCAAAATACTACATGATGGAATTCACATCGCTGTTTTTTTATTTAGTAGACTCTAAAATGAGAATTTGAGTGTAGGTCACATAACTAAATGCATCTGTTATACCAACTTCATTTTCCTTTAAGGGTAGTCATTTCTTGGGATTTAGATGTATATTATACTGCTATATAAAATCATTTGTGAGTCAAAACACCTGCATCAATAGTCGTCTTTCTTAAAATTAGCTAACTATTTAAAGCTAATTTAAATAGTTTATTTTCATTCTCCAGCCATCTGATTGATTTTTCTATCACTTCTTCCTATTAGGAACTTGAACCTCTTATATTCAAATCATTATTTGAATAGTAACATTAAGAGATTTTTGTTTTGCTTCGTTTTTGTTTATTCATCATAATGGTGGAAATCGACAAGTCAAATAAAATAAATTGTTCTATTTTCATTAGTTTTAGTATTTTTCTGCAAATTCCCTCTTTCTTAACAGAAAACTAAGGAGTATTTAGACAAGTACCTGTAATTAATTTAGGAAACACAGATCTATTTAGTGGAAGCCAAGTAATTATTGCACAGGTTACTGGCACTAACTTCCTACAGAATGAGGCAATCAGTCACTACAAATTAAACCTGTAGATCACCGAATCCAATGATCCAGTTGGTTAGTAGCCACTACAAATCTCAGTTGGTAAGTCTCAAATTTGGCCCTGTGTAGAAAACTGAGAAGGCAGCTGCAGGGATGCAGAAACATTCCGTGTGCACAAGGGTGGTGGACGTTAGCAGTTCGCCATGTTGAGTTTTCTGTGCGTTTTGATAGCGACGGGTTTTTGAAGAGCTCGAGAGCGCCAGCTGGTGGGCCAGCGTTGCTATGCAACCTGGAAGCACCGACCTTCCTAAGGAGGGCCTAGGACCAGGGGCTGCAGAATCACTTCTCACCCACGGAAGGGCTGAAGTTTCCAAAGACTGGGTTTTGTTAGGATTGATCTTTTTTGAGTTGTTCACACTGGCTGATAAAGTGAATGGGAAAGGACGGAAGTGCAAGGATATGGGACTCAGAAGTCAAGAGCACCTTACCCCTAAACAAGCATCCTTTTCACTAGATTCAATCCAGTCTATTGGGAGGCAATGAGAAGTCCGTTTGAACAGGTTTGATTTTTACCTTCCACCTCTGCCACTTAGTAGCTGAGTGAGTTTGGGAAAGGTACTTACCCTCTTTGAGCTTCAGTTTCCTCATTGTGAAAAATTATGATAATAATAGCATCCATCCCTTAAGGTTACTACAGAGAGTAAATGCAAGAATATGCAGAAAGTTCTGAGCACAAAACTGGTTTGCTCTAAGGATTCAGAAAGGGGTAGATAGTATGTTATGTTATTGTCTGGTTGCCTCTGGGTTGCCATCTTGACCTGGGATGGCACATTCTCCTGTTTTCTCCTGATTTGTCCAGCCCTCTTCAGAAACCACAAACACACACATCTCCCACCTGGCCCAGAAGTCTTCTATGGGCCTATCAATCTCCCTAGTAAATGTTTTTACCTTTTTTCCTACAAATCCCTTTGTTGGTTCTAGCTATAAAGTCAAAAATATGCTTATTTTTAGATTCTACAAAGTACTATTCATCTCTGGGAATGGCCACACATTAGAATAAACCTGGTCATGAGCAAAGCAGACAAGGCTGTCATTCTTCTGGAACTCAAAATCTAGCAGGAAAGACAAAACAGTCCACAGCAACAATGATGGAGTCAGAGAATCCCCACCACAATGTGAACACACTGCAGGGTGTGTTCCGTGGGGTACGTGGGGAGTCAGGAGAGGTCATCTTTGCTTTCTTCCATAGCAAAGACTTGCACCTCCAATCCCAGCTAGATCTCTCTGAAATAAGATCTTTTTCTTACCAAGGGGAACAGTAAGTGAGTGGGATATGGGCTCCTGTAGCCACATTGCAGGTGCACCAATGGTGCATTGCAGGTGCATCAGCAACAGCCACTCGGGTACAAAACATGGAGTTCATAGAGTTGACTGAAGAGTGAGCAAATATGGGAAAATACATTTTTTGCTTTATAGGTCAAATCTGAATTTTTTTGATAGGAATGTACTAAGTGACCTCATGATCTCCAGTACATAATTTTAAAAATGTTTAGACTTCTAATACAATAACTTAATTAATAGTGTGAAATAGGGACCTTTATTTTTTCCAAATGAATAGTCAATATCCCCACACCATTTGCTGAATAGTCAGTGCATCTCTTCCCCATTCACTTTAAATGCCAACTTTCACATATACAAATTTATTTAAGGGTTTATGTTCAGACTCTCTGTCTTGGTCCCTTTGTGAATGCCATAATTTTCTAACTGTTATCACTCTGTAATGTGTTTTGATACCTGATCAGGTATGTCCCCTCTGTTTTTTAACTTTTTGGATATTCTCTGAAATACATAATATTAAATATTTTTATAAGGAAGCTGAGTCTGAAAGTCTTTTATTTTATCGATTACTCAATATAAAACTTTAATTTATAGATTATGCCTTGCTTCTCATTATCTATTATTTCTACCACTATTTTGGGCTTTTTAATCCCAGATTCTGTTTGTAGAGAGTATAGAAAGTTCTACGGGTTTAGTGATCAGAGGATCTGGATTTGAGACTAGACTCTGCTATTTGTCACGTGTGTAACCTAGGGGACATCATTTACTCTTTCTGCCTAGATCTCTCCATTTATAAAAAAGAGATAATAACAACCTATTCCATAATGTATTCTGAGGAGTCTACAAGATAAGACATTAAAAGATTTTAGCAAAGTTTCTGGCACATATCACAGAGACACTGGAAGCTATGAAAGTGAAAAACAAGAAGTGACATTAAAATGTTACGTAGTGTCAGTATCATTATTGCAAAAATTGCCTTTATTATTTCACAACTGAATGAAATCTTGTCCTGAAACTGGGGATCTATACATTCTTTAGTTTTTAAGCAATGGAAAGTTTGAAGACTTAATCTTATTGTGTAAATCCTACTTTTAAAATATTTGGGTAGTAGACCATGTGTCCAAATCTCTGCCTTTTACCTAACAAGCTACAAAGGAAAGGCCAAAATTTCAAACAGTGTGTCTGCCAGACTCAAGTGAACCGTGGTTCCCTCTGAGGTATCATGTGAGATTAAGGCAATATACAATGCAATATGTGAACAGGGTAATCCAGGAGGTCTGGGACTCTGCATCCAAGGAAAATTACCTTATTAAATAATTATCATGAAATCAATCCTTTTGATCTGTAAAAAACTGACATGTACAGTAATGTGGTTGTCATATTGTATTTTCTACTATTCAACTGGAGGAAAAGGAAAAAGGAAAAGTGTGAAAACAAGTCCATAAATATCTCCAAAGAGACTACTGAAAATTTAATTAACTGAGCAATTGAAGCTGACTTCTTTAAATTTAGATCTGAAATATGAAGTATTCTCCTGAGCATCATATTCTTGTTCAAATGGGACAGAACAGGGGAGTGGGAAAGAAACAAAACAAAACAAAACAAAATATCCACTAAATTTTAACTCAGTAAGGGTTTGTCATCAAGAGGGATTCAAAGAAGAAATCATTGCATCCCTTATAGTCAATGGAGTAGCCAGGGAAACTATACCCCAATGAGTTTACTTTTGCCCTAAGAAATAGGACAAAGCTCTCAGTAGAATATTTCAGTATGTTATATAATTATCACAATTATTACTAAAACATAAAGCACGAGCACTGCAGAACATAACATGGTTCCTAAGACGTGACTCTGCCCTCCAAGAGCCCAAAGAGGAAGACACAGGAGTGTATGTGAATGTCTAGGTAGAGGTACAGGCTAATGAGAGCAACACAAGAAGAAGCTCTCCAGTCATCAGGTCACAAGATGTTGGGACTCGGGCACACTGAGTCAGAGAAGTTCCCATAAAAATGCACCCACCCGAAGCTGCTTGCTCCATACAGAATTTTGTCAGGCCAGCTGTGCCACAGCAGATGCAGCAGCAGAGGCAGGTCTGTCCTCTCTACTTCTTTAGCCAGCAGGTTGGCTACAGGGACTCTAAGTCACTTCTGCAGGCCCAAAACCCCTCCCTCCCCTTCCCTTCCACTTCCTTCCCCCTCTTCCTTTTTTCCTTCCTGCCTACTCTTTTCTCTTTCTTTCTTCTCTTTTCTTTTCCTTCCCTTTCTCCATTCCATCTATCCTCTTTTATTCCCTCTTTCTTCCTTTCTCCTCTCTCCCCATTTTCTGCCTCCTTGCTTATTCTTTCTTGCTCTGATGTCCATACAGATATTGTTTCTTTCTTCCCCCACCCATTTCCCAGGCTGCTGGAAAACTGTGCCTGCTCCATTGGGGGTATAGGAGACAACATGCCCCAACTAGAGAATTCCACACTGGCTGACCCAATGTAAGACCACATCTTAGAGGAGCTGAGATTTAGCCGAGCTTTGAACATAGCACAAATAATTTTATATTTTAGGAAAAAAGGATCTGAAGTGAACCCCAAAAGGCTCATACCTTCACTCCATCTCAGCCTTCCTGGAGCAGCCAGACTTTTAAATGAAAGCCTTCTCTACATAAGCTCTATTTTCTTGAAATCACTCCATTCCTCATCGTTAAGCCCTGCATGTGTGTCAGGTCCGAGGACTCATAAGCAGCATCAGGAACATATTTATTCCTGGAGGACTAAGGCCAATATTGCCACAGTGATATTTGAAATACGACATATCCTGGATATTTCACAAACAGGTCCTGATACCTTGGTCCACGTGTCCTTGGGACACTTTCAAATGAGATATTTTGAACATCTATTTTACGCATCTTGGTGATATTATCTCTTTCAATGTCATGCTTCTTGGAAATGATATATTTCATTTGGGGTTTGTGATAACAGTTTGGGACAACAGCAAGAGATGGCACCATCAGCTTGCCAATAGCACTCAGGGATAGAGAGTGCAATGGGGACGAGAGCAGTACTTGTAGAGCGCTATGTGCAGCACTGAGGGCTTTCGGTTTCACCTTTATAAGATCTCCATAATTAGACACCATTAGTGTTCTCCTTGTATGGGCCAGGTAATAAAGGACAGAGTAATTTGCTCCTGATATCACTCAACCAATTAGAGTAAGGCAAAACATTAGGTCCATGAGATTGTTGGTATTTTCACTGCTATATTCTAAGCATCTGCACAGTGCCTGGAACATGGTAAATTCTCAGTAAATACTCTAGGGATAGATGAAAGGCAGGACTGCAGTAGGAGCCCAGGAGCCTGGCCCCAGAATCCATGGCTGGGCATACAATGTCATTTCTCTCTTCTCCCCTCCACTTCCCCATCCCCTCCCTGGGTGGGCTCTTCTCAAACTCCAACCCGCAACAGAATCACCTGCGGAGCTTGTTAAAACGCAAACTGTGTGGCCCCACCCCAGAGTTCTGATCAGTAAGGAGGGCTGGAGTGGGGCCTCAAATTTTATATTTCCAACAAGCTTTCTGGTGATGCTGATGCTGCTGGCCTGGGACCACATCTGAGAACCTCTCTGCCCGAGGCCATAAACCCCCAAATTTTCATACCAACTGCCTTTCCCTTTTCCTGTCACAGGAAGAGATTCTTCCTGTTCTCACAGTGATGAGGGTAACTGAAAAGTGCCCCAGGTCCATTTCAGCAGAATCAAACTCCAGAAACAGCAGGAGATACTGCTTGAATTTATAACTAAGACACCTGGATTCAATTTGCAGCACGCTGTGCTCCAGCAGTGTGGCCCTGGGCAAGTCAGTTGACCATTCTGCTCCTCAGCCTATCCAGTGGGCCTGTGGATAACCCCTATCTTTTCTACCTGCCAGGACTGTTTGTGAGAATCAAGAGATAAAACAAGGAAAACACAGTAGACATAAAGTAAGGCAGATCCAGAGTGTGTTATTATGCAGCCAGCTCATGAAGTCGTAATGTTGGTCTTGAAACTAGAATTAACTCTGGTGGGTGATGGGTGAGTTCAGAACGAAGCGTGGGCCCTCTTTATACACTGTGGAGCTGAAACGGAATGAAACAGCAAGATATTTCCAAGTAGAACATGAAAATTAAAGCTATATACTTCCAGATGAAATATACTTCATTATCACAAGCCAAACATAAAATAAATAGGGCAGAAATACAGCTATCTGTTCCCATAAAGAACAGAGAGGAAATTTGGGGAACAATTCCTGAGTAACTTTAAATGCCTCTTCTATCTTTTTACTGCAGAGCCAAGAAGGGCAGAAAATTATGACAAACTAATTATTATGATGGATGGGGAGCCAGTCCCCTGCGTTAGCGACACTGGTGCAGCGCAGAGCAGCTCCACAGCTCGTACACTTCAGTAGGCAAGACACTCTCAGGATAATGGGCAATACAGATTAACAACATTATGTTAAAACGGGATGAAATTATTCTCTTTCCTTTTCTAGTTCTTTCCCAGAAACCCAGTCCTGCCTTACGTTTTTCTGTTTCTTATTACCAAGGCGCTATCTGTGTGTATCAGGCAGGCTCCTCTCCTGCTAATTAAAGGTGAGGGTTGTGCTTGAGTTTCCTGTGGCTTCCAACAGCAGGGGGCCAGAGACCAGGGACTGATGAAACCCTGCGAGGGGAGAGGGAGCCGCCCTCTCCAGAGCAGAACTGGGGGTGGGGGTGGGGGTGGGGGCTGCAGGCAGGACGCAAAGCAAACAAGCTCCGCAAATGAATTCTGCTTTTTTTTCTTTTTCAGTTAGTTTTTTGAGAATTATAACAAGGCATTCAGCAATCTGCCATGATGGTGATGAGTTTAGAATTAAGAGGTGGGCATTTTTTACTTCTGCAGGAGGTAAGTTCCAGACAGCTTCGCAGAATTAAGCAGCCATCCAGCGGCGCGAAGGAATGAACTTGTTCATGAACGCGTGCATGCGTTCCTTGGCGGAGCCGGTCGACCACAAGCAGTATTTGCTAAGTACCCCACCCTGTGCCGGACGCTGAGCCGGACCATGGGATACAATGGTGAACAAGACAGAGATGAGTCCTGCTATTCTACAAGCTCAGGCAAAACACAAATAGAAAGGCAAATATGCAAAATGATTGCTGCGTGTAAGCGTCGTGAAGAAAAGAACCAAGGGGCCGAGATAAAGGGACTACTTCAGTTGGAGCAGAGGGCTTGCAGAAGACACGACTGAGGAGGTAAGGGATTCGCTGAGACTCCAAGGATGAAAATGAGCCTAGTATTCAGAGGGAAGAAGAAAGACTGAAGTGGGTTTAATTCTAAACTCATCACCCTCACCCCAGATTACTGAGTGCCTGCTTGAAGGCCTGGCAATCAGGGTGGCTGGGCAGAGGGAACAAGGCGGGGGAGCCAGGTGCGGCAGCAGAGATACACAGGGAACAGAGGAGGGAGGACCTTGTGGGCCACTCCAGGTGCAGGTGTGGAGCCTGAGACTTATTCTGAGTGAGTGAGAACACCTGGGAGGGTTATCAGCAGGGCGCGATGCCATCTGTTCTCTCGGACATTCAGGGAATGATGGAAGGGCACACAGTGGAAGTGGGGAGCCACTAGGGGACGGCAGTCCACATAAGAGACGGTGGTGGCCTAACGAGAATGGAAGGAGGAGGGGAGACAGAAGGTAGAATTTGCTGATGGGCTGATGGGCCATGTGGACGGATCAGACAGGGACCGGGTCACCAAAAGAGGAGAATCCTGGCTGACGTGGAGGCTGTTGTTGTGAGTAACAAAGTGGATGGTAGCACCTTTTACTGGGACCAGCTAGGAACAGATTTGGGGGTAAGAAAATCAAGTTCCAGGGTGGAAATTTCTCACTGCCTTTCGAGTCATAGGAATTACTCAGTGTTCTAATATTGTGCAGTGAAGTCACATAGACCCAACACCACTCTTCACACCCCATGAAACTATTCCCTCAAAAGCTATCTAGAAATGCAGTTTGTTGGCTGCATGGTTATGTTATGTTGCATGGAAGAAGCCAACACAAAGGTGCACATAGTATATGGTACCCTCCTTAGAGAGACTTCCATCCTGACACATGAGGTCTCTGCACAGGTAACTCATGTGTCCACATTTCACGAATATGTTACCAGCAGTGGTTTCTGGCCAGTAGTCGAGCAACAAAATGGGAAATTTACGTGTAAGATGCCAGGCCATATTTCTTTTTTTTTTGTTTTTTGATTGTATTTCAAATCATTAAAATTAATGTTTCCTATCTATTCTAATAAATGGATTTGGGTCACAGCCAGTCCTTATTTCTACCATAGAAACTATTGATGACAATTTCAAATATTTGCATCTCCATTTATAATTTACAGTGTATTTTAAGATCATACTTCTTTTTTTTTTTTTAAGATCATACTTCTAAGACTTTAGTATACATACACAGCATGTAGGCATTTTGTTAAAATGCAGATTCCAATTCAGTGGGTCCACAATGAGGCCTAAGATTCTTCATTTCTAACAAGCTCCCAAGTGATGCTGACATGTGGAATAGCAGGATTATAATATACATCATCTCTTTGACCCTATAACCTTCAGGCAAGTTTAATCATCTCCATCTTACAGATTTAAAAACTAACACTTAGAGAGTTTTAAATTATACCTCGTCTAAACAAGGATCAATCCATAAGAAGTGGACCTAGGATGTAAACCAGAGTTCACCAAGACAGTTTAGAATAATTTCTAATCTGAAAACTTTTAAGGCTGTCCTCACAAGTTTAATCAAATTGTCATTGGCAAATAGGTGAAAAAAAGATACATTTAAACCAAAAGTAATCAATATATTTACATGAGGATCAATTCAGGGGAAGAAAACAATATTTGAGAATTATTATATTTAACAGATATCTTTGTGTGTGATTTTATTCACTTTTTAATTGAGGCATAATTTACATACATTAAAGAGCACAGATCTAAACTGCTTCATTCAGTTTTATCCATTTTTAATTGAGGTATAATTTACATACATTAAAATGCACAGATCTAATGTGTTAACTACCACCCCAAACAAGATACAGAACATTACCATCAACTCAGAAAGTTCCATCATGTCCCTTACCAGTTGGTTCCTTGATTTCTATCAGCAGTGATAAATTTTGCCTGTTCTTGAACTTCATATAATTGAAACCATATACTACGTCTCCTTTGTGCCATCTTCTTTCATTCAGTATAACATTGAGACATTCATAACCACTATTTTTTCCTCAAAAAATACCCTTCTCACTATACAATATCTGCTATTGTTCTTCACCCCATTGAGAACTAACATTATAGAAATTATGTATCAAGAAACCACAGACCTTTTGATTATAATAAAGTTTAGCCAAAGTTTGTTATCAAGTAAAACATTCTAGAAGCAAGTGTATCTTGTCTTTTGCTAACTGACCTTGGGAGTTATCTACTTGAAAATTGTGAATTTCCTCATCATGCCTCTTAACATTGAACACTCTACAACAAGACATTTTCTCAAGCAAAAATGAACAGTAATAACAGTAACACCTGTAAGGCAAAGAAGTATCATTCAGTTTATTTTTACTGAAACACACACTTCTTCTCAGCCTACTTTTTTATTCTTGGAAACAGCCCTAGCAAAGATCTAAATTGTATTTAGAACCACACGTACATACATACATACAGACAGACAGACACAATCAGCATCAAAGATCTCAAGCTCCTGCCAGCAAATCCAAGGAATGGATGCTCCTCTGTCAGCCATACCTGACCTGATAAATAGCAAAACTCTTGATCAGAATCAATCCAGAAGAGCCCTAGAGGTGTGGGCCCTACAGTTTTGGCCCCCTCAGCACTTTAGTTTCTGCATCTCAAAGATGGAGATCCAGAAACTAGGTTGAAGGCTACAACTTAAACCTTAAATGCCCCAGTCAGTTCCTACAACTTCTTTCCACTAGAGCTGTGTGTTCCATTACAGACACACACACACACACACACACACACACACACACACACGAGTGCTAGTATCTGTGGAGAGCTGGCTGAGCCATCTGTATTTGATCCCTCCCATTTACCTGAAACAACTTTGACTTCTGTCTTGCTGACTGCCAGCACCGTGTAATGGCCCATCGCTTTGCAGACAAAGTTTGGGAGGAATTGTGTTGGTAGGAGTTTGTTTTCATTTCAGTTGTTTTTTTTTTTTTTTTTTTTTTTTTGTCCTTTTTTTGAAAGGAGGTGGTAAAATCCCGGTTCCCTATTTACCCCATAAGCTTGGGGTACATTCACTGCTGCAGGAACTACTTCTGTGATATTGAAGAATTTTAGGGAGTAGCAAATTCTAACTTGTGTATTTGTAAAGGGAAGGCTTACCCTAAGAAGCACATAATGGCACGCTCAAGATGCCAGAGATCACATCTTGTTTGTCTTTGTGTTCTCCACATCTAGTCCAGGGCTGGGGATAGGGCGATACTCAATAAATATTTGTTAAATCAATGGCATTTTGTAAACCTAAAAGAAAGTAAGATTTCACAGATGTTTAAAAGAAGTTATAAAACAGTTTCACTGACAAAGTACAGGATAATTATATATGAAGTAGGAAGCCAGAAACTAGGAGAAACTGATGTAGGAGATCCAGAAACTAGGTTTTTTTCCAGTACAAAAATGTACTGGAAAAAAATTATATCAGGAAAATTTCTGTTAAGTGATCCTAATGTTTTAGAAGACCAAAAACTTATGCTGTAATTTTTATACTTTTACCAGTTTCAAATTTAAGCATTCATAGCTCATGATTTTACTGGTGGTAATTACTGAATGACAATCACATAGAGATATATTCAGTACCACTTGATCCCAAGGGCATTCACTAATATGTTGGAATTATTCTTAGGTATTAGATTTTTAATCAAGAAATGATTACCCTTCTCATGAATACTGATTTTGATGGCACAAATTGCCAAATATGTGGAACAAATACTATGTTGGATGGTAACTCATTGAAAAATTGCTATTTTTATCTGCCATATTTTAATGCTTTGCTTGATTTGGTTGTATATTTTCTAACAGAGCCACTGCACTAACTGAGCCAGGTAGAAGTGGGGAATGGAGCAGAAGGAGAAACAAAGCTAAATGCCTCCTTTCTGTTTCTAGCTCAGCAAGCAAGCCCTCACCTGCTCCTAGCCCAGGCATTTTGCTTTCCTCTCCCCCTGGGATGCCCTGTCCCCAGTTCTGTATGGGCCTCCTCATCCCCATCCTCTGAGTGAGTGCACTAATGTCCTCTTTAGGGAAGCCATCCCTGTCCTCCCAGTGCACAGTGATCTTCCATCTTATCGTTTTCACCACTAGTCATTTGTCTGTAATCTGCAGACCCTTTAATTGTCTGTTTCCTTCACTGAACTGGCAGCTCCCTGAGGTCAGGGCCATATCTTTTTTATTCACTACTGTATCCCCAGATCCTAGCCCAGTGCCAACCATGTGGCAGGCACTCAGTCAGGATTTGAAGAAGAAATGAATATCTCCAGAACATTTTAACTGCACACAACTTGAAGAATCAGCCCAAGGCTATTTCTAAACCCAGTTTCCTAAGGCTTAATGAATGCAAGAAGCAATTAGTTGCAACCTTTTGGGTTCATTGGCTACGTTTTAGCAGTTCCTGTGGTGACAGGACAGTTATACAGCAGAGGGCTGTTCAGATGTCGTGGGTTTGGCTCCCATGATTGTTACCAGACAAAGAGGGTTCAGCCGCCTGTCACTGTTCAGACAATATTGAAAGATGGTGTTTAGGTCTAAATAAGTTTTATTATCAGAGGCCAGTGATTCTGGAGAATAGAGTAGTCTCTTAATTCTGTTCTGCCTCATTTATAATTTTTGCAATAAAGTACAAGGAAACAAACCTAGAAAATTTTAACTTTATCTGATAGGAAATAACATTAAAGCTGCCTTCATTTTAACAATGTAAAATGTTTACACAACAGAAAGGTAATTTTGTATGTTAACAAAATATTTAATTATCAAAGTAACCTTTACTTTACCAATATTAGAACATCAATTGTTTATGTTTGACTACTGCTTTTAAAGTCTTTTGAGACAAACACCCTCACAATCATGGTGAAACCTTTACTAGAAAATCATGGAAGGTGTGTGGGGAAGTCTGAGCAGACAAGGTCAGCTGTACTGCTTCAGCTCAGCTTCTCAGACTCCATCATGCAGGCCACTCTTCTGTCTTCACAATGAGAAAATTAAGTGGGATTCGAAGAGCTACTTTCTTTTGTTTCTGGAGCATTCCTGTGAGGTACTGAGCCATTATTCACAGCAACTTCTGAGAGTCCTACAGTTGGCTCTACTGACACCTTGGAATTTGGCACACCAGGAGACATGCTGACAAGAGGGTCAAATGAGATTATTGTGACATCACTGCCTTTTGCTCAAAGTGCCTAGAGCATCTAAATGCATAGTGGGATTTTTTTTTTTTTTAGTTACTTTCATCTCAGAGTAATCAATACTCATTATACAAAACTGAAAGAAAACTCTCAGGAGCTATCTTAAGATAGCCAAAGAAGATCATCATATCAGGTCTGAGAACTATCATATGGCTTTCGAATGAGACTACCTGGATTTCAATATCATCTTTGCCATTCATTGATTTTGTGATTAGGATTAATTACTAGAGATGACAAAGCCCTCCCACCCCTGTATGCATGCCTGCCCTCTTGCAGTGTGATTATGCCACTCCCCCAGTCAAGAGATGGAATCTGTTCTTTTCACTCCTTGAACTGGGATTTGGCCCAACATGATTTGACCAAAGGGAGATTAGCAAACATGATGCATTGGCTTGCAAAGTGCTTGGTTATTTGGGTTTGCTCTCTTGTGGCTAGAAACCCCTCTACTACCATGCGAACAAGCTAGGGCTGGATCCCTGGAGGTAAGTGACCATACTGAGAGTCCTGTCACCCAGAGATGTGAGGCCCTCCTCAACCATCCAGCCCTAGCCATGTCATTATAGTCCAGAAGAATTACAGCTAACCCATAGAATTATGGAGAATAATAAATGCTTGTTGTTTTAAACCACTGTTGTATTAGCAAGCAGTAACTGTTCTAGTGATTCTAAGCAAATTTCTTAATATCTTTAAGCCTCGGTTTCCTCCTAATCTGTACAATAAAGATGTAGTAGAACTTGTTCATATGTTTTGCTTCAAGTATTAAATGAGATAATGATGTCTGCAATGCACTTAGCATCATACCTAGTATATAGTAAGCACTAAATATATATTTCTTCTTCCAGGCTTCTTAAACATCATACCTTTGTTTAATTCTTAATAAACTGTTCACTTGCTAAAAAATAAAGTAAAAAAAAAGCCAATTACATATTGGAAATGAAAAAAAAATTTAAGAATATGTTTGTATTATTATTTTCTGCCCTGTTTTATTGGCATAATAGTATATTGCCTAACAATTAATTCTAACATAAAATCACTGCCTCATTGTTTATTGTTTAGGTTTGTTATAAACTGAATACGTCTCCCCCACATTCATGTGTTGAAATTGAATCAACAATGTGGTGGTATTTGAAGATGAGGGCTTTGGGATATAATTAGGTCATTAGAGGAGACCCCTGGTGATAGGACTAGTGCATTTAGAGACGGGGCCACAGAGCATTAGCTTGCAGTGAGAAACTGGCAGTCTGCCACCTAACCCAGAGGAGAACCTGAACCCTCACCAGAACCTAACCTGACTGCACCCTGATCTGGGACTTCCAGGCTCCAGAACTGTGAGAAATAAATTGCTTCCTGTTTATAAGCCACCCAGTATATTGTTGTGGCAAGCCGAGCAAAGACAAGGTTGTTTCCATCTTTTTTAACTTGAAACTCTATCAGAGTCTTATCAGAGCTCTCCTTCTGTCATAGTGAAGTGGAAGATGCCTTTTCCAGAGCATTCAGAAAGCTTTGTGAAACTGCTTCAGGGAGAAATAAGAAAGAATCGTCTTGCAGAACAAACAAAAATGTTTTGGTTGATCCAATATAATAGCTTTTTTTTTTTTTAAGCAATATTTTGGGGAAAGGAAGGGAATCATTAGGGTCTGAAAATAATGTTCTAGGAAAATCCATACTCCATATGGCACAATAAGAAAGTCCTTCATCATAAATATGTGTATTTGTTCTGAGACTAAGAAGCTCCTGCTAATGATTGGTTCACTGCAACCCTAAAAGGAAGGGGCTATTTCCCAGATTACTAGAAGCAGCTCTACAGACTGTTGAAAAGCTCTGCCTTGAAATGAGCTCTGTACCTTCCCCCAAACAGATCCGATACCAACAGGAACTGTCAGAATATTTGTAGATCCCTTTTGGTCAATGGTGCAGAGATGGAAAGGCTGAGGCTAAAGGTCACAGCCACAGCATGTCACCCACACTCACTTCCTGCAGTGATGCGAGTAACCCACATTTGGGGGAGTCCTGATGGAAGACTAGCTCCTCTAGTGCAGGCTGCAGTCTTGAGAATCCCAGAAAGTGTGCTTCAGCTCTGAAGCCTCATAAAAGCGCTTCCTGAGATTTGAAGCAGCAGGGAAACAATCAGCTCCAGTCCAGAAAAAAAGAAAAGGTGAGACTCCCCCATAAGGAAGGGAAAACTGTAAGCTTCATAACAAAGACTGAATGAGCTGGAGATTATTGCTGGTGTGTGTCTCTGTCCTTAGGATTAAAGATAATAGGAATGACAATACAAAAACTGACATATCACACATTCACGAGTTGGTAAGCCGGTACTTACCCTGGTCTTCTCCAAATCATTTTAGCTTCTTAGCAACTTGTTATACATTCCAACCAAGATTTGCTTTGACCCTCTTTTCATACTTCGCAAGAAGGGGAAAATCTCCACAGGAACTAGACTCAATCAATATACAAGTTAAAACCAATTATCACCTCAGCCAAACCACAGTTTCTGACTCCAATATTTGCAGCACACCTTCAAGAAAAACGTGGCCTTTTATTCTCTGGACTTATAGCTTGTTGTCATTGTATATAATTTGTGGAATTTTGCTGGTAAATCCAATACAATGGAAAGAAGATGACAATGGATTTTCTTAGCAACTGCTTTTCTTAGATCTCTGTAAAAGGAGCTTCTCAAAAAATATCAGCATGTTAGCCTTGGGACTCAAGTCCAGTGACACAACTTTTACTTTCAATCGCAAGGTACTTACATGGCCACTTGCTCAGGAAACAGACACATATGCTGAGTATTTTCCTTGACATATTTATTTATTTATTTAGAGATAGAGACTCACTTTGTTGCCCTGAGTACAGTGCCATGGCGTCACAGCTCACAGCACCCTCCAACTCTTGGGCTTAAGCAATTCTCTTGCCTC
Organism: Perodicticus potto; assembly: GCA_963574655.1. NCBI lineage: Eukaryota > Metazoa > Chordata > Mammalia > Primates > Lorisidae > Perodicticus > Perodicticus potto. The sequence continues at coordinate 31,330 of CAUYRH010030933.1, forward strand.
AGCCTCCCAAGTAGCTGGGATTACAGGCACCTGCCACAATGCCCAGCTATTTTTTTGTTGTACTTGTCATTGTTATTTAGCAGGTCCGGGCTGGGTTTGAACTTGCCAGCCCCAGTGTATGTGGCTGGCACCCTTACCGCTGAGCTATAGGTACAGGTGCCGAGCCAATCAACTCTTCTTGAATTCAAGTTTTTTCTATTCCAATAAGCACTTTATAGAATTGTTGTGAAGAAGTAAATATTAAAAGATATATAATACAAAATAAACATGGATGTTAATTATGTATCAGGCACTATATTCTAAGCATTGTTCATGGATTATTTCATTTAACTCTGACAAGGATCCTATGAAGTAGATTTTATAAATTTGAAAACTGAGACACAGCTTGTGAAACCTTTCAAACCGAGAGTAAGATGCCTAAGGTCACATACCAGTAGTGGCAGGGCCAGTATTAAAAGCTGGGGTTCTAGGCTTTAGAACTCTAGCTGTAGAATTCTCATATTCTCAACTACTCTGCTATACTGCCTTTCATGTTCACTCAAATGAGATAAATGAGATACTACATGGCACCAAAATAGAAAGTGAATGAGTGGTGTGCCCACTGCTGTCATCTGCTTTCTAGAAGCCAAAGGAAACAAGAAAATATTATATGTATATACATACGAGTTCTGACAATTAAGTTTGCAAACTCATTCTAGAAAAAGTGCTACATATCTCATTGCTGAATATCACTATAGCCACCTTCAAAGTATTCCCCTTGGGAAGCTACACACTGACACCAGTGTCTAATCTACCCTTCAAAGCAATTTTGGAACTCTTTTTCTGGAATGGTCATCAGAGCTGTCATTGTATTACCCTTGATGTCCAAAATGTCTTCAAAATGTCTTCCTTTCAATATTTCCTTTACCTTTGGGTACAGAAAAAAGTCACTGGGGGCCAGATCAGGTGGATAAGGAGGATGTTACAATACAGTTATTTGTTCACTGACTAAAAAAACTCTCTCACAGACAGTGCTGTGTTAGCTGATGCATTGTCATGATGCAAGAGACATGAGTTGTTGGTGAAAAGTTCAGGTTATTTCATCTAACTTTTCCATGTAGCCTTTTTAGCACTTCCAAATAGTAAACTTGTTTAACTGTTTGTCTAGTTGGCACAAATTCATAATGAACAATCCCTCTGATATCTAAAAAGGTTAGCAACATCAATTTGACTCTCGATTTGAACTAACAGAACTTTTTTGACCATGGAGAATTGGCCGACTTCCTTTGTACACTTTGACACTTTGTTTCAGGGTCATATTGGTATACCCAGGTTTTATCACCACTGATAACATGGTCCAAAAGATCATCTTGCCTCTCCAAAAGGTTTTGGCAAACTTTGACTCTCCTTTTCTTTTGTTCATCAGTGAGCTCCTTCAGACCATTTTGTATATACTTTTCTCATGTCAAGATTTTCAGTTAAGGTTTTCCTAATGTTTCTCTATCAGTGTTTACTTGGTCTGCTATGCTTCTCACAATTGGCTAAACATTTTGATGCACAATTCAAAAAAAAATTTTGCAATGTTTTCATCAGTTCTGCTCATTACTGTTTTACTGTTGTCCTGATCTCTCTTCATTAGTAACCCTTTCTCTCCCCCTTAGGACAATGTTGAATCCATTTGTACACTGCCATTTTCTTCATGGAATTATCCCCATAAACTTAGACTAACATGTCCCTGACTTCACTTGCACTCTTGCCAAGCTTAATAAGAAATTTAATGTTTTTTTTGATTGCATTAATTCAAACTATGACATTCTTACAACGGCATACAAAGGATGCAAAATTACCACTCAGAAAGACACTGCCACATGTCAACACAAACACAACCATGACACACTGATACACTAAGGTTATAAAATCTTACTGAGTTGTTTGTACAGTGTTGCCAATGTGAGGGCAGGGTGGCAGAATCATGAACTTAAATTTTTATATTCATATATAAATATTATATATTTGTATATGAGTAGTTATGTGTAAACATAGCATATATAATAAAATGTACATAAATAGGTCATAAAATAATGTACCTTTTGAAGGCCAATCCTTTATGCTAGAATTAAATTATTATACACCGGCAATTTTAAAACTTAGCAACAGCACTGTTTATTTAAAGAAAACATTATTCTGGATTTTAATACATAAAAGACAAAAAGAGAAGTGGAGTTATTTAGGCCATTTGACTATTCCTCCCAGGTTGAAAATATGTACTTTGTAATTTATAGAATCCCTGAAGCAACCCTAGGAACCTTGGGATTCTACAGGGCACTGTCTAAAATCATCTTACTAGATTTTTATCTAAGAAACCATGAAATAAACAGTGTTCCCAAGAGAAGAGTTAGAAGATTCACAGACATACATTATGTTGCCATTTATTAGAAAGGCCCCTCTATAAGACCAAGGACAGATCATTCAAACATAACTCAAAGAATTTTCTGGAGAAATCTAAGCTGACAAAGTTCTGACAGGCAGATTTCTGGTGACCCAGGGAAATGCCTATTAAGTGTGCTTCTCGAAGTGTGGCACCAGTATTAGGACCTCATGGGATGCTTGCTTGCCAAAGAGAGTCCTGGGCCCCAGCCCTGGCCTAGTGAAGCTGTATCACTGGGCAGAGCACAGGAGAGATGGCACTAGTGATCTGCTCCAGCAAGTTACGCAGAAGATTCTTGGGGATTCTGACAAGTGTCCATGACCAAGCTTTGCCCTTTCCAGTCTTTGACTGTGCTAGAGAGTTGGAATGAAGTTGGGCTAATCCACAGCCACAGCTTTATTTCTGAAAATTCTCTTCTTCAACTTCTTCACTCCATGATACTCCCCACGAGATGCCCATTATCTCCTCTGGATGCTCATCAAACAATCTGCTTCAACTAAATCCAACCATTGTTTAAGTTACACTGGGGTATAAGATTAGGGAATTAGGGAAGAAGGAAATTTCACAATTTCTAACACATGTTTAAGCAAAAAACTACCTCACTAGCAAGGGGATAATTCAGCTCAGCACCACCTGAAGTAATTGAGACTTGTGGCCAGGAGAATCATCCAGAGACAGCTGTAACATTGAAATGATGGATTTAAGCATCACTCCTTCTGACTCAGAAGTCTGCATTATGCACCTGAGGGTTTTCTAAAGTCCTGAAGGTAAGAGCGATTAATTTACTCACTCGTTCCAAACTTACAAAATCTTGGATTTCAGCATATCTGTGTCCAAAGGATTATAGCTGAAAGAAACTGAGTCAGCTCTTTTGCTCAGGAAATTATTCAAGGGGAAGGGGAACAGCTGTACTGTATGCTATTTTGGACAATGTGGTCATCAGCGACATTACTAAGCAGTGTTCCTTATAGAAATTCCCACTCCAATGAGGGAACAGACATTTCTTCTAATTTCACCCAGTCCCACTACAACACACAAACTCTCTCTCTCTCTCTCACACGTGGATTTTTGTGGCCAATTAAAGTTTTAAAATGTGTATTAAGAGAGCACAGGGGAGTTTAAAGTAACCATACATTTGGAATTTATGCAAAAAAAAATTTTTTTACTAAAAAAGTTAACAGGCAAACATAGGTTATTCATTAAAAACCGGCTTGGTATCTGGATGTAAGTTTAACCCAACCTAGCACAGTAGTTGGCCCACTGGGCACTAAGTAAATCTTTGTTGAATAAAGAAATTAATGAATAAATGAATTAATGGACACCACTTATTTTTTAGGCAAAAATGAAAGACAAAATTAAGAAACGTACATATCTATAGAAAGAGAGTGCTTGTTCTTAACTGTGGTAAGAAAACTAATTTGCTCTATTATTTTCCTCTATGCAAGGCATAAGTTAAAGCTATAGTTTGGAAATAAGAATGCAGACTTTCAAGCTTAAAAAAATATGTAGACAATATAATAAAAGTAAATGCCTTCACCATGAAATGTCATTGACAGACTTGAAATTCAAAGTATGTTAGAAACTTGGTTAAAAGAAAAAAAAACTTCTAACACTTGATTCTCAAATTCACATCCTCTAAATGTTAAGATGGAATGACGTTATGATTTTCAGTAGCTAAATTTGCTCCTGTGACTATTCTTTTCTTCTGATCTCTGTCTTCTGCCCCCATTGTATGACATTTAAAGAGAATTAAAAGAGTTTATATCAAAACTATGTGAGACACTATAAGAAAACTTCTATTGCACTACACATCAAAGTTATTTCTAAACTTTCTTTATATTTTACTCATATCCGTCCACCCACAAATCTTCTTTATACATGGGTCACTATGAAAGTTTTAAGACAGACTGTGTTATGGTCCATTATTTCACTTCCAAGAAGCACAGTTGAAAAGTGAAAGTCACCTGTGCAAGTTTCAGCTTGCTTAGCTTATTGGTATTGCTGGAAGGGCTTCATTTGTTTCCATCCATGTGGATTTTATGTTCTCTGATTTTTGTGTATCTCAAGACCTTTGTAATGACCTGTGTAGTTAGTGGATATTTCAACAAGTATTATGTTTCCTCAGCACTCACCATGTGGCAGGCACTGTGCTAGGCAGGAGGCATGGCATGAAAAATTCTTCCCTCATTAGTTTATGGAGGTCATAGACTAAGTAGGCAGATAGATACTAAATGATCACACAGTTAGTTCATTGAGATTTGCATCAGGACCATGAAGTCAAGTCTAAGCTCCTCTAAATAATAAGGTTGCATGATAAAGGACTTCATTCTTAAGTTATAGGTAGCTACTAGATTTTCATCTGAAAGGGATATAATCAGATCTACGTTAGTAGAAGATCACTCTGGCAACATTGAGGAAAGAGGATTTAAGGAAGGCAAGAGTAGACACTGAGTGATCAATGAGGAGCCTGCTACAGTATTACTTTCCAACAATCACCATAGCTCAGGTGACATGTTTGTACAGTCTAGAGCAGTGTTTTTCAACCTTTTTATCTCATGGCACACTCGAATCTATAGCAAAACTTCCACGGCACACTTAAATTATGTTGATTTTAAAAAGAGTTTAAAAAAGAATATACTTACTGTGCTTTGAACTTCTTTCAAGAATAATTTTAAATGATCTTTAAAAATTTTCATGGCACACCAGTTGAAAATCACTAGTGTAGAATAATAGAAATGATAACAATATCCAAGACTCTCATTTGCTATGACATTCTCTGTGCTTAAGCAATTTCTCTCGTTGACTCATTTAATACTCACAATCCTAAAAATGGGGTACTGTTATTATCCTAATTATATTATGGAAAAAACTGAGGCACAAAGAGGTTCAGTAACCTGTCCATGGTCATGTATCTAGCAACAATAAGAATAAAACTCAGTCTCCAAGGCTTAAGCTAACCCCTCTGTGAGTTTGTTTTTTCCACTGTTCAGATGGCTACTGGGTTTTCCATGGTGCTGGCAATTTATTCATTCCCTGCCCTGTTCTTCCACTGCCATTCAACAGGTTAAATATATTCTTATGGGTCAGTTCAAGAGAACACTTTCAGTGGGAATTCTCTCTGCCTTTTCTTATTTCCTGTGCTCTTCCTAGTCTCAAAAATGAATATGTTGAAATTGCATGCATTGACCTGTACTGAAAATTAGCCTTGGAATTTCTTCATATGAAATTTTCAGTACAAACCATGGGTCATAGAACAGAACCAGTTGTGAATTCCAATGCCTCCATTTGAAAAGATCTGTTAATGCCAAGAATAAATATGACTCATCAATCTCGGGCAGCTGATGTGGGCTGGAGAAAATTGTTAATTTATAGGGTCACTTCACTATAGGAGTCTAAACAGAATGTCATTCTAAAACTTGTGACCCTATTACTGACTTTACTGTCTTAGACTGTGTCCCATTAGAATGGACTTAATAGACCAGGGTCTGGGCTGACACTGTCCAGGTCAGATGCTTGACACAGGGCCAAGAGACTCATAGGGCCTGTCAGGTATCTGAGAAGTTCCCAATGGGATTAAGAGGCAAAGTATCCAGGAAGTCTGTTAGTCGGGGGAAGAAGAGGGAGAGCAGAGAATACTGAGGTGTCAGCAGAGTCAGGATATCCAGCAACCTCTTACTGAGGTTCACTTCCTGAAAGCAGGGTCAGAGGCAGGAAGATGGTAGAGATCTGGGGAGGTACCAAATGTTGAAGAAGAGAATGCCCACACAGAGTTCCATGATAAGTCTGAGGCAGAAGAATGAGAAAAGCCCTGTTTCAGCAGCTGCAGTAGACACTGAAGTTTGTTCACATCAGACACAGTGATTCATTCAAGCAGTCAATACTTTATATGCCAGAAACCAGGTGAAGCTTTGAGATTCAGAAATCTCAAACCAAGGTACCATTCTGCCTGAAAAAAATTCACCAGGCTAAGAGGTGGAGAGTGCCCCTTTTTGAGAGTTATCAAGGCAGGGGTAATGGTAAAACAGACTTGATTAAGAATCACCTCCACCCTATCCTAGGATTAAGATAACTCTCACATAAGATAACTCTTTCATTCTGAGGCTATGTGGCCCTAAGTGAAATTAGAAGGAAGCAGGTCTTCAGGTTTCAAACATTTCCCAGTTGGCATGGACAATTCTAAGAGTCCAGGAGCCCAAGGCCACACTCTAAAGATGGAATTGTGTCACCGAAGGAGCCATGACTATTGCTAGTTCTGTTACCTTGGCTACCCAGGCAACTCTGTCTCCACCACTGGCTTCTGCTGCCCCCATCTGCTTCTCAGTGATATCACAAGAAGCCCATCAAAATCAGCAACAGTGCTAAGGACCCTCAGTGTTCCAGCAGAGCAGGCCAAAAGGCAGGTACACTACTGGGAAATTTCAGAGGGTGGAGAGAGTAGGTCTCTTAAGATATTAGAATTGGAAGGTATCATTTGTCAATATCCAGAAGCCCAAGGTTGAGACACTAGTTTAAGAACTCTGCTCCTGGGGGAGGAGCCAAGATGGCGATCTGTAGCCAGCTTTCCACAGAGGTTCCCATCCAAAAGGAGCATTAAAGGACAGAAACTTAGCAAGAAAGCCGATGGTTTGGATCTGAGCCAAAAGAAAAGGTCGAAGAGCGCACATCAACCCTACTGGGGAGACCTGAGACCCTGAGGACACAAACAAAAGGTACAGAGCATATCACCAAGTGGACGGGAGTCCCCTCCCCCAACCTCCATACAAACAAGCCAGCAGAGTCCGGACGTCCTCCCATTCTACCCCACGGGAGAGACCTTCTAAAAACCAGACCTCCTTCCCTTCTAGGGTGCCGCGGCGCTCTCCAGCCAGGCATAAAACTGTATATACTCTCTACCTGCAAGTCGGAGTTCCTGGTGTTCCCCTCCACTCTCACCCTGAGGTCTGGAGGCCTGTCCAGATTCTTCGAGATTTTCTTGAGGGGTGTGGACGGGCACAGACTGTTGCTGAACTGTGCTGGTTTTCCGGCTCAGGAGTGGTGAGAGGGGAGTGAACCAAGAGGAGACCTGGCTGGCGGGAAGGTCTCCTGAGGCACAAAACGGCAGCCAGCTCCAGGAACAATAGAAGGAGAGCTGCACCCCTAGGGATGTTTTGAGGAGACACTCCCAGTTCTGGGCGGCCAGGGGAAGCAGGCGGCTTCTCCGGTGCCGGCAGAGGCTTCTCCGGTGCCGGCAGAGCTGACCAGCAACCAAGGCACATGAAGGATTTGCCTGAGGCGGTACCAGCCGGAAGAGAGTGCAGGGATTAGAATACTCTCAGAGGGGCTGCTTGGTTTATCTTTGGACCAACCTGGCCCTCAGGTGATGAAAGCTGAGACAAAAGGCTGGAATTCACAGACTGAGCCAGACCCATTTGCAGCCCCAGTCTGATCAGGGGAAATAGCCTTGACAGAAATAAATTCTGCAAACTTGTTCTGTTCCAGCAGCAACATCAATCAGGGACAGGGCTGGAACTGAGTGAATCGCCCCAGCCCCTATCAAGTACCCAGGTTATCAGGCTTCACCTCCCCCTGCCAAATAGTGGCAGGAAGTAGC